>PISW01005736.1:0-126091 GCA_004023785.1 Mungos mungo
AAAAAAATAAACTAAGTGTTAACCTTATGATGTAAAGGTATTCCACTTCCTTTTATTCTCAAAAGAATTAGAAGTTCATTATTTAAAAATATAGTTGACATAAGAAAAGTAACCTTTCTCAAGTTAAAATTTTGAAATGTTTAACAGTTGATTGTGTTATTTCAAAATGATATACCTCATATTTAATCTTCCCTTCTATTAAGTTATCTGTAATAATCTAAATAGTTTTTTTAAGATTTGTAAATGTCTCTCTCTATATATATTATTTAATTTATTCTTTAAATTTACATCCAAGTTAGTTAGCATATAGTGCAACAATGATTTCAGGAATAAATTATTTAATGCCCCTTACCATTTAGCCCACCCTCTTCTCACAAACCCTCCAGTAACTCTGTTTGTTCTCCATATTTAAGAGTCTTTTATGTTTTGTCCCCCTCCTTGTTTTTATATTATTTTTGCTTCCCTTCTCTTATATTCATCTGTTTTGTATCTTAAAGTCCTCATATGAGTGAAGTCATATGATATTTGTCTTTCTCTGACTGACTAATTTCACTTAGCATGATACCTTCTAGTTCCATCCACATAGTTGCAAATGTCAAAGTTTCATTCTTTTTGAGTGCTGAGTAATACTCCATTACACACACACACACACACACACACACACACACACCCCATATCTTCTTTATCCATTCATCCATCGATGGACATTTGGGCTCTTTCCATACTTTGGCTATTGCTGATTTTGCTACTATAAACATTGGGGTGCATATGCCCCTTTGAAACAGCATACTTGTTACCCTTGGATAAATACCTAGTAGTGCAATTGCTGGGTCGTAGGGTAGTTCTTTTTTTAATTTTTTGAGGAACCTCCATACTGTTTTCCAGAGTGGCTGCACCAGTTTGCATCCCAACCAACAGTGCAAAAGAAATCCTCTTTCTCTGCATCCTTGCCAATATCTCTTGTTGCCTGAGTTGTTAATGTTAGCCATTCTGATGGGTGTGAGGTGGTATCTCATTGTGGTTTTGATTTGTATTTCCCTGACGATGAGTGATGTTGAACATTTTTTCATGTGTCTGTTAGCCATCTGGATGTCTTATTTGCAGAAGTGACTAGTCATGTATTTTGCCCATTTATTCACTGGATTATTTGTTTTTTGGTTGTTGAATTTGCTAAGCTCTTTATAGATTTTGGATACTAACACTCTATCTGGTATGTCATTTAGAAATATCTTCTCCCATTCTGTCAGTTGCCTTTTAGTTTTGCTGATTGTTTCCTTCGCTGTGCAGAAGCTTTTCATTTTGATGAAGTCCCAATACTTCATTTTTGTTTTTGTTTCCCTTGCCTCCAGAGACATGTTGAATAAGAAGTTCTTGCAGCCAAGGTCAAAAAGGTTTTTGCTTGTTTTCTCCCCTAGGATTTTGATGGATTTCTGTCTTATGTTTAGATATTTCATCCATTTTGAGTTTATTTTTGTATATGGTGTAAGAATGTGGTCCAGGTTTATTTTTATGCATGTCACTGTCCAGTTTTCCCCACACCACTTGCTGAAGAGACTGTCTTTTCCCATTGGACATTCTTCTCTTCTTTGTCAAAGATTTGTTGTCTATACATTTGTGGATCCATTTCTGTGTTCTCTATTGTGTTCCATTTATCCAAGTGTCTGTTTTTGTGCCAGTACCATATTGTCTTGGTGATTACAGCTTAGTAATACAGCTTGAAGTCAGGGATTGTGATGCCTTCCACTTTCTAAGGCTCAGAAGTTTGTCTAGCTTCCCTTACCCCTTTTGTTTTACAATAACAAGTTACAACTTCTCTTGTTTTGGTAGTATAAACACCATTCTTGCGCTCTAACAGAGAAGCCCCTAAAGTCATCTTTGCTGTTTCCTTTTTGTCATCTCTTATAAGAGATGCCCATCCTCCTTGATCATATGATATTAGGGTTCCAGGATGAACAATACATCCATTCATATCTTAACTAATATGTGAAATCTATCCTGCAGAGTATATAACAAACTTTATTTTCTGTTAAAATGACATTGTCTTTTGGTCAGTCAATCCTCAAATTTATCAAACTCTGTCATCTCAGTTAGATGGAAAGAGTCTGGAAGAGTTTTGTTAAAGCTGATAGGGGCAAGAGATAAATAGTGAAAAGGCACTGGAAATCTGAAACTTGAAGACACTGAAGTTGAAATTACAGATTGGAAAAATACCATAGGTGCCGGGGGTTGGGGAAGGGAGGAGGAATCTGACTCCTTCCCAATTTTGCTTTAGTTTTAGCTAAGCTTTATATAGTCTGATACTAAGTCTTAATCTTTTCCCTCTACATCTCTCTTCATTCCTACTGCTACCTCTTCACTTCTGGCTCTCATTACTTCATACATAGATGACATCTTTACCTACTTTTTACATGTGCCTCATATTTTAGCCAGGCTGAACTTTTGTAATTCCTGGAGATGTCTCTCATATCCCATTCATTTCAGGCTCTTTTCTCTCAAAATCATCTTACATACCACTGCCACACTGGTTATTCTTTTTATTTATTTATTTATTTATTTATTTATTTATAATTTTTTTACAGTGGTCATTCTTTAACCTTTGGATTCACTTGTCTTTTTGCTGCTCAAGAGCCTACAGTGACTATAATAAAATGTCAACCACTTCCACAATCTAGCCTTAATCTCCCATCCAACATTCTGTTTTACAGAGAAAGAAAATAATGATAGAGACCATAGAATTACTAGCTGAAGAAAGAAAACAATCCACTAGTAAGTACTAAAGAGTGTTTAGGGCTCTCATAAAGAGAGACCTGAAATATGTGGCATCTTTTTGAATGTACAGTTTTCTCAAACTAAGATATTCTGTATAATGAAAGTGACAGCTTAATTATTGGAATAATGACTCTTGGCAAAACCTGGGTCAAGGCAAGGTTACCTTGACATGCTAGTTTAAAATTCTGATTGTTGAGAAAGGCCTGTGTCTTGAGTATAATATAAGAACCCACCAAAGTAAGCTAATATACTTACTCTTCAAATCAGAGATTTTCCCCCCTGAGACTATGCCTTATAATATCATGTTCTAACTTCTTTTTAATGTATCTTGTCATCATTTACAAGTATCCATTGTTTTTACTGAACCCCTTCCTCCCAGACCCACTTCCAGCCTTGCCCCACTTGAATCATCTTTTGAGCAACAAAACATGTATTTTGACCTTGTTATTTATCCAATATAAACAAATCATAAAGATTTTTGTTTCGCTATAAATAATATATTGGAAGGTAGTCAAGTATATTTGATATCTCTAATAACCCTAATCAGGGGAGATGCCAGAGCCAACTTTAATCAAAAGAATGACAGGTAGGAGTTTGTTTGTGTTCTGGCATTTGGACTCTAAACTGATCTTGGGAAAACGTAATTCTGAAATTTGGCTCCCAAAAGACTGAAAAAACACACAAATAAGATCAGCTGTATTAATCTAAATTGGGGGACTTTACATACTGATTGAATTTTGTTGGAATAAAGCAAATTACAATTCTTTTTACTTGGGAAAAAGAATTCACTCATTTGGATTAAGTGCCCAAGGAACCAAAATAGTCTGCATTAGGGGAGAAATATTCTTTTCTATAAGGAACAAGGAGATGATGAACATTTACATTGAGCCCACTTTGTTTTCCAAAATATAGGAAACCAGTGAAATAATTCAAAATTAGAAGTAAAAGAATATGGCTGATTTTAAGATTAGTTTGTTGGCTTTAAAAAATGTATATTTTTGAAACTTAGATATAGGTTATGGTGGTGCAGAGATAGCATAATTTCTTCAGTTTACATCATGAACAAGCAAGAGGACTATCATTGTTTAAAATACTCAAAACTCTCTGTGAAGTTATAAACTTTAGCTATTTTAAAGTATACAATTTGAAAGAAATGTCCAAATAGAAAAAATTTAGATTTTATTATAAATTTAAAAAAATCTTAAGGAAGAATATGGTAATTGATTTTATATGTTTCCAGTAAAATTCTCCCTTTAACTTAAACAAGTATTTCAAGAAGAAAGTGCTGAATCTGAAGCTATTGAAATTGAGAAGTAGGGTGAAGCTAAAGCACTGTTTACTGGAATTGGCAAAATGAGAGGTCACTGATGCCAGGCAACACCACACTTGGCAGAGATAAGATGATTTCATTTACCGTGTCCAAATTTTATCTTATTAACAATTTATATGGAAATCTTAAAAAAAAATAAAAGTTTCCAAAAGACCAAAAAGAATGAAGTTCATAAAGTGGCAATTGGGTTTGGTAATTAGGAGGCCAGTGATGACCTTAGAGAATACATTTACCATGTAAAGATATTGGTAAAAATACAAGATCAGTATGTAGTAAATACTAAAACAGGAGCAGGAAGATGGGAGCAGAGAAGAGTAGAGTAGGACTCTAGGCTTGCCTCGCCCCACAAGCACAACTAGACAGCTATCAAATCATCCTAAATACTCCAGAAATTGACCTGAAGTCAGACAGAACAAATTCCACAACTAAAGAGAGAGAAGACCCTACATTGAAGAAGGCAGAAGTGTCAAGACATGGTATAGAGAACAAACAGATTTCACGTGCTCTTGAAAAAAAGGATCCATGATCCTTGGAGAAAGGCAAAAGGGAGATGAGAATACAAGGAAATGTGCAAAAAGAACATTTCCCCAAAGCCATTGGTGTGAGGGGAAAAGGGGCTGAATTTCTTGAGTTCTTGCAACCAGCAGGGATTAAAACCTAGAGTTTAAAAGGTCAGCAGGATCAGCTGGGATAGAACCCTGAGCTGCTTCATCAGAGAAGACAGGCAAACAACACCAGGGGGAGAACAGCATGAATGCAGTGATTTGAAGAACACTTGGGGTACACAGTGGGGAGATTATTTGCTTTTACCAGAGCACATGGACACACCTCTCAGAGAAAGGAATTGGTTGGCCACCATTTTCCTTCCCCACACACAGCAAAAACACAGAACCACCTACAGGAAGCAGCACAACACACTGTCTGCTTAACTTGCTTACACCAAGCTCCAACCCTTTGACTCTGGTGGAATTCTCAGTCAGTCATGCTTTCCTTAATCTGGCAGGCCTTTCCACTGGAAGACCAGCACAATCCCTGAACATGCCATGTCTCCTAATCAGAGAGTTTTGCAAGGCTTTAGTTCCAGTAAGGGTGGTGAGAGGTCTCATTTCACAAAGAGACCAGAGCACACCTAGCTAAAACTTATTACATTCAGGCCAGGGTCCAAACATTGCCCACAGCAGGCAAGGAGTGTTTCTGTAGATTACTGGGCTTAAAAATACAGGAGCCAGAACATAACAGCAGAGCACACACAACACACAATGGAGGGACTTCCTAAAGGCTGGACCCTGAGCATTACATAATGTATTCTTCATAACACCATTACTTTCAGGAGAAGGAAATATAAATGGCTTTTCTAACACAGAGAAGAAAGCAGAGACTTACACAAAGTGCAAAGACAGGGGAATTTGTCTCAAATGAAGTAACATAGTAATGTCACAGACAGAGAGCTAAGTGAAACAGATATAAGTAACATATCTGATGGAGAACTTAAACAGTGATCATAAGGATACTCACTGGACTTGAGGAAAGAATGGAAGACATTAGGAAGGCCTTTAGCACAGAGATAAAAAAGTTAAAAAAGAATTAATCAGAGATGAAGAGTGCAATAAATGGGATTAGAAATGTGTTATATGGAATGAACAGCTGACTAGAAGAATCAGAGAAACAAATTAATGACCTAGAAGACAAAATAATGCAAAGTGTGAAGCTGAACAAAAGAGAGAAAGAATTATACAACACGAAAATGAACTTAGGGAACTCAGTGACTTCATCAAACATAGTAATATTCATATTATAGGAGTCCTAGGAGAATGAGAGAAAGGGGGCAGAAAATTTATGTGAAGAAATAATAGCTGAAAACTTCCTTAATCTGGGGAAAGAAACATACATCATTTTGAAGAGATCCTGTCAAAATCAACAAAATCAAGTCAACCCTGATACATACTTGTAATTAAATTTGAAAAGTGATAAAGAAAAATCATAAAGCAGCAAGAGAAAGTAAGTCCTTAACTTACAAGGAAATCCCCATAAGGTTAGCTGGAGATTTATCAATAGAAACTTGGCAAACCAGATGGAGGTGGCATGATATATTCAAAATACTGAATGGGAAAAATCCACAGCCAGGAGTACTTTATCCAGAAAGGCTATCATTGAGAATAGAAGGAGACATAAACAGTTTCCTAGACAAACAAAACCTAAAAGAATTTGTGACCACTAAACCAACCCTGCAGGAAATATTAAAGGGGACTCTTTGAAGAAAAAGAAGAGACCAAAAGTGACAATATAAAGACAGGAAACACATAAGCAGTAAAAATAAATATTTCTAAAAAAATAAGTCAAGGAATTGACACACACAAAAAGGATATAAAATATAATAACATACATAAAAAATGTGATGAGGAGAAAGGAATGAATTCAAACTTGAACAACCATCAATTTAATATGCATTGCTAATTGCAGAAAAGGTTATTTGCAAACCTAAGGTTAACCATATATCAAAAGCCCAGAATAAATATGCAAAGAATAAGGAGAACGAAATGCAAATATATCACTAAAGAAAATCAGTAACACATGACAGAAAGAAAAGAAAAGATCAGAGAAAATCTCTAGAAATGAGCACAAAAAAAGTAATAAAATGGCCATAAATGCATATAAATAAATAACTTTGATGTAAATGGACTAAACACTCCAATAAAAATTCATAGGGTGTCATAATGGATAAAAAATCAAGACCCATCTGTATGCTGCCTATACAAGACTCATTTTAATCCTAAAGACACCTGCAGATTGAAAGTGAGGAAATAGAGAAACTATCATGCAAATGGATGTCAAAAAGAAAACTAGAGTAATAACACACGTATCAGAAAAAATGAACTTCAAGACAAAGACTGTAACAAGAGACAAGGACACTATATAATAATAAAGGGGACAGCCCTACAAGAAGAAATAATTGTAAATGTTTATGCACACAATGTGTGAACATCCAGATATATAAAACAAAAACAAACATAAAGGAATTGATAATATCACAATAATAGTAGGGGACGTTAACACCCTACTTACATCAATGGACAGATCATCTAATAGAAAATCAACAAGAAAACAATGGCTTTGAATGAAACACTGGACCAGATGGATTAAACAGCTATATCCAGGACATTCCATCATAAAACAGCAGAGTAGACATTCTTCTCCAGTGCACATGGAACATTTTCCACAATATATCACATTTTAACTCAAAAAGCAAGCTTCAACAAATTCAAAAATATCAACCTCATATGATGCGTCTCTTCTGACAACTATGCTATGAAGCTCGAAGTCAAACACAAGAAAAAATGTGGAAAGACCACAAATACATGGAGGTTAAATAACATACTACTTAACAATGAATAGATCAACCAGGAAATCAAAGAAGAAATAAAGAAAAACTAAATGGAAACAAATGAAAATGAAAACGCAATGATTCAAAACATTTCAATTTTTTAAATATTTATTTATTTTTGAGAGAGAGAGAGACAGAGAGAGTGCATAAGCGGGGGAGGAGCAGAAAAAGGGAGACACAGAATCAGAAGCAGGCTCCAGGCTGTCAGCACAGAGCCAACGTGGGGCTCAAAATCACAAACTGTGAGATCATGACCTGAACTAAAGTTGGATGCTTAGACTAAGCCATCCCTTTATCCAAAACATTTCAGATGCAACAAAAGCAGTTTTATGAGAGTTTTATAGGAATATAGGCCTACCTACAAAAGCAAGAAAAATCTCAAAACACGATATAAGCTTACACATAAATGAGATAGAAAAAAACAAGAAACAAAAACAAACCAGCAGAAGGAAGGAAATATTAAAACTAGAGCAGAAATAAATAATATAGAAACTAAAAAAAACCATAAAACAGATCAATGGAACCAGGAGCTGATATTTAAAAAAAAATAATAAAATTGAAAAACCTCTACCCAGACTTACCAAGAAAAAAAAGGAAAGGACTCAAATAAATAAAATCAGAAATAAAAGAGGATGAGTAAAAATGAGCACCAAAGAAATACAAATAATTAGAATATAATGAAAAATTATATGCTAACAAATTGGACAACCTGGAAGAAATGAATCAATCCCTAGAAGCATATAAACTACCAAAAATGAAACAGGAAGAAATAGAAAACTTGAAGAGACCAATAACAAGCAAACAAATTGAATCAATAATCAACTCCCAAGAAACAAAACTGAAGGAGCAGATAGCTTCAAAGACTAATTCTACCAACCATTTAAAGAAGAGTTAATACCTATTCTTCTTAAACATTCCAAAAAATGGAAAAGAAAATAATTTTTCTAAATTCATTTTACGAGGCCAGCTTTACCCTGATACCAAAAACCAAATAAAGACACCACTAAAGAAAAGAACTACAGACCACTAATTCTGCCTCAACAAAATACTAGCAAACTGAATCCAATAATACATTAAATAAGTCATTAAACATGATCAAGTGGGATTTACCCCTGGGTTGCAAGAATTGTTTAATATTTGTATATTTATCAACATGATACATCACATTAATAAAAGAAATGATAAGAACCATCTGATCATTTCAGTAGATGCAGAGAAAGCAATTGACAAAGTACAGCATCCATTCATCATAAGAAAAACTCTCAACAAAGTAGGTCTAGAGAGAACATACATCAGTGTAATAAAGGCAATATATGAAAAATCTCTAGCTTATATCATCCTCAATGGGGAAAAACAGAGATTTCCCTCTGAGGTCAGGAACAAGGGAGGGATATCTTGTCTCATCACTTTTATTCAACATAGTACTGGAAGTCCTAGCCATAGCAATCAGACAACAAAAAGAAATAAAAGGCATCCAAATTGGCAAAGAAGTAAAACCTTAACTATTTGCAGATGACATGTTACTCTCTATAGAAAACATGAATGACTCAACCAAAAAACCTTGCTAGATATGATAAATGAATTCAGTAAAGAAATGCACAGAAATCTGTTTCATTTACATATAGCAATAACAAAGTAGCAAGAGAAATCAAGTAATCTATCCCATTTACAGTTGCACCCAAAACCATAAAATACTTAGGAATAAACCTAATCAAAGAGATGAAAGAACTGTACTCTGAAAACTATAAAACAATGATGAAAGAAAATGAAGATAACAAAAAGAAAGAGAAGACATTCCATGCTAAAGGATTGGAAGTACAAATATTTTGTAAATGTCTATATTACCCAAAGCAGTCTACACATTTAATGCAATTCCTGTCAAAATACTAACAGAACTTTTCACAGAACTAGAAAAAAGCAATTTAAAAATTTGTATTGAACCACAAAAAGACCTTGAAAAGTCAAAGCAACCTTGAAAAGGAAAATCAAAGGCACAGGCATGACAATTCCAAACTTCAAGTTATATTACAAAGCAGTAGTGATCAAAACCACATGGTGCTGACACAAAAAGAAACACATAGATCAATTGAACAGAACAGAAAATCCAAAAATGAACCCACAACTATATGGTCAATTAATCTTCCATAAAGCAGTAAAGAATATTGAATTGGAAAAAGTCTCTTTAACAAATAATGCTGGGGAAACTGGGCAGCAACATGCAAAACAATTAAACTGGATTATTTTCTTACATCATACAGAAAAATAAATGCAAAATTGATGAAAGTCCTAAATGTGAGATAAGAAACCATCAAAATTCTAGAAGAGAACATAACAGTAACTACTTTGATGTAGATCATAGCAACTTTTTTCTAGATATTTCTCCTGAAGCAAGGGAAACAAAATAAAAAAAACCTGTTGTTTGATTACATCAAAATAAAAATCTTCTGCACAGAGAAGGAAACAATCAACAAAACTAAAAGGCAACCTGAGGAATGGGAGAAGTTATTTGCAAATGGCATATCCAATAAAGGGTTAGTATCCAAAATATATGAAGAACTTATAAAACAACACTACAAAAATGAATAATCGAATTAACAAGTGGGCAGAGGGCGTGAATAGACATCACATAAAAAGATGCTCAATATCACTTATCATCAAGGAAATGCAAATCACAATTAAAATGAAATATCACCTCGCTTTGTCAGAATGGCTAAAATGAAGAACAGAAGAAACAACAGCTATTGGTGAGGGTGTGGAAAGTGGGAAACCCACTTGCACTGTTGGTGGGAACGCAAACTTGTTCAGTCACTGTGGAGACCAGTGCAGAGGTTACTCAAAAAGTTAAAAATGGAACTACCCAGGGATGCCTGGGTATCTCAGTTGGTTAAGCATCAGACTTCATCTCAGGTCACTATCTCACTATTTATGGGTTCGATCCCCACATCAGGCTCTGTGCTGACAGCCCAGAGCCCAGAACCTGCTTCAGATTCTGTGTCTCCCTTTCACTTTTCCCCTACCCAACTTGCACTCTGTCTCTCTCTCTCTCTCTCTCTGAAAAATAAATAAAAATTAAAAAATAGAACTACTCTATGATCCTGCAATCTCACTACTAGGTATTTACTCAAAGGATGCGAAAATACTAATTCAAAGGGAAGCACACTCCCTGATGTTTATAGCAGCGTTGTCTATAATATCCAAAGTATGGAAATAAAAAAAAAACAATCATGGAAACAGCCCAAGTGTCCACTGATTAATGAATGGATAAGGGAGATGTAACATATATACTCAATGGAATATTAGTGAGTCATAAAAAAGAATGAAATCTTGCCATTTGCAACAATATAGATGGAGTTAGAAAGTATTATGCTAAGCAAAATAAGTCAGTCAGAAAAGGGCAAATGCCATATGATTATACTCATATGTGGAATTTAAGAAATGAAACAAATGAACAAAGGTTAAAAAAAAGTGAGAGAAATGCAAACCAAGAAACAAACTCTTAACTATTGAGAACAAACTGATGGTTACCAGAGGAGATTTGGGTGGGGAATGGATTTAATAATTGCTGGAAATTAAGGAGTGCACTTCTAATATCATTGGATATTGTACACCTAAAACTAATATTATGCTGTATAGTAACTAACTGGAATTTAAATAAAAGCTTAAAATTAATAAGAAAATATCGTAAAAGTGCTATAAGAAGAAATTAAGCTGATTTTGTAAAGAGAAGAGCCCATTAACCTGATTTAAAAATTTATTTTATTCTTCATAACACACTCAATAATAAAGCAGGAAAATGTGGCATAACTATAGAACTTATTTCTTTATGCCTAATATGTCAACTTACTAAAAATATTTTCTAAGCCTCTATTATTTATATTTATGTACTTGGCTTAGCTCTTCTCACCTGAAGCTTTTAGGGCAGGTACCGTGTCGTTCTCATCTATGTATTCTCAGCAAGTTTAGTCCAGGCTTGGGACATGGTAAGCCCTCAAAGGTGTTACTGATTGGTTTTGAATTGGGAGGAATATGTTTGAGAATGATAATTGATCTGTGTTGGTCTGAGACTGATATAAGCCATATTACACAGGGTGGGCCTTGGCCAACGACTCTTACTTATAGCCTCAATAATAGGCAAGGAAACAGAATCATTATTTTATGCAGACGTAACCAATTGGTAGGTACATGTTAAAACTCTGAATAATTTTGAAAAATGAGTTAGGAGATGTACCTAGGGTGAAGGCCTAGTAATTTTGAGTAATTTCTTTTTTGTTGTTGTTTCAAGCTTTTTAAAAATCCCAGTTAACCAACATTAGTGTAATATGAATTGCAGGAGTAGACTTTAGTGATTCATCACTTGCATATAATACCAAGTGCTCATCACAAGTGCCTTCCTTAATAACCATCACATATTTAACCCTTCCCCCACTAACCTCCTCTCCAGCAAACCTCTGTTTGTTCTCTACAGTTAAGATTCTGTTTTATGGTTAGCCTCTCTCTTTTTTCTCTCCTTTTCTCATATATTTCATGTCTTAGTTATATTATATATATTATATCACAAATATTATAATATATTTAACATATTAAATACTATATAATTAATAAATATCACAAATATAATTTTATTAAAATAATAAAAAGTAATAAATATTATAATATGTTTAATATGTATTAAATATTATATATCACAAATTATCTGTTCATCAGTTGATGGACATTTGGCTTTTGATAATTTGGCTATTGTTGATAATTCCGATATAAACATCGGAGTGCATGTGTCATTTTGAATCAGTATTTTTGTATCTTTTGGGTGAATACCTAGTAGTGCAATTGCTGTGCAATTGGGTAGTTCTACTTTTAACTTTTTGAGGAAACTCCATACTGTTCTTCAGAGTGGGTGCATCAGTTTTCATTCTCGCCAACAGTGTAGGAGGGAAGGTTCCCCTTTCTTTGTATCTTCATCAATATCTGTTTTTTCCTGTGTTAATTTCAGCCATTCTGACAAGTCTGAAGTGATATCTCATTCCAGTTTCGATTTATATTTCCCTGATGATGAGTGATGTGGAGCATCTTTTCATGTGTCTCTTGGCCATCTGGATGTCTATTCACGTGTTTTGCCCATTTCTTCACTGGATTATTTTGTTTTGCTGAGTTTGATAAGTTCTTTATGGATTTTGGATACTAACCCTTTATCAGAAATGTCACTTGCAAATATTTTTTGCTATTTTGAAGGTTCCCTTTAGTTTTGTTGATGGTTTCCTTAACTGTACAGAAGCTTTTTATTTTTATGAAGTCCCAAAAGCTCATTTTTTATTTTGTTTCCCTTGCTTCAGGAGACATATCTAGTTTGAAGTTGCTATGACAGATGTCAAAGAGGTTTCTGCCTGTGTCTCCCTCTAGGATTTTTATGGTTTCCTATATCACCTTTAGATCTTTCATCTTTTGCATTTATTTTTGTGTATGGTGTAAGAAAGTGGCCCAGTTTCATTTTTTAAAATGAAACACCAACACCATTTGTTAAGAGACTGCCTTTATCCATTGAATATTCTTTCCTGCTTTGTTGAAGATTAGTTGACCATATAGTTGTGGGTCGATTTCTGGGTTTTGCATTCTGTTCCACTGATCTATGCATCTGTTTTTTGCCAGTACCATAAGTCTTGATGACTACATACATCTATGTATTAATAATTTGATATCCAGAATTATAATGCCTCCAGCTTTGCTTTTCCTTTTCAAAATTGTTTTGGCTATTCAATTGTGTGTGTGTGTGTGTGTGTGTGTGTGTGTGGTGTGTGTGTGTGTGTGGTTTCACACAAATTTTAGGATTGCTTGTTCTAGCTCTGAAAAATGCTGGTGGTATTTTGGTGCAGATTGCATTACATACGTAGATTGCTTTGGGTAGTATAGACATTTCAACAATATTTTTCTTCCAATCCATGAGCCTGTAATGTTTTTCCATTTCTTTACATCATCTTCAATTTCTTTCATTAGTGTTCTATAGTTTTCAGGGTACGAAACTTTTGCCTCTTTGGTTAGGTTTATTCCTACATATCTTATGGGGGTTTTTTGGTGGAATTGTAAATGGGATAAATTCCTTAATTTCTCTCTCTGCTGCTTTATTTTTAGTGTATAAAAATGCAATAGATTTTTGTACATTGATTTTGTATCCTGTGACTTACCTGAATTCAGGTATCAGTTCTAGCCTGGGTGCGCACGCACACACTCGCGTGTGTGTGTGTGTGTGTGTGTGTGTGTAGTATTTCAGGTTTTCTACGTAGAGTATCATGTCATCTGCAAATAGTAAAAGTTTGACTTCTTCCTTGACAATTTGGATGTCTTTCCTTTATTTTGTTGTCTGATTTCTGAGGCCAGGACTTTCAGTACCATGTTGAATATCAACATTGAGAGTGGACATCCCTGTCTTCTTCCTGACCTTAGTAGAAAAGCTCTCATTTCCCCCCATCAAGAATTTAATTAGCTGTGTGTCTTTCATACAAGGCCTTTATGATGTTGAGGTATGTTGCCTCTATCCTTACTTTATTGAGGGATTTTTTTCATGAATAGATGTTGTACTTTGCCAAATGCTTTTTCTAGATCTAGAGGAGCATATGGCTCTTATCTTTTTTCAAAAACGTGGTGCTACATGCTGATTGATTTGCAAATATTATTCTATTCTTGCAGCCCAGAATTAAGTCGCATATGATAACAGTGAATGATTCTTTTAATGTATTGTTGGATTCGACTTGCTAGCATATTGTTGAGAATTTTTGCGCCCATGTTCATCAAGGATATTGGACTGTGATACTCCTTTTTAGTGAGGTCTTTGTCTAGTTTTGTAATCAAGGTAATACTGACCTTGTGGAATGAATTTCGGGGCGCCTGGGTGACTCAGTCGGTTAAGCGTCCAGCTTCAGCCCAGATCATGACCTCACAGTTCGTGGGTTCGAACCCCATGTCGGGCTTTGTGCTGACAGCTAGCTCAGAGCCTGGAGCTTGCTTCAGATTCTGTATCTCCCTCTCTCTCTGACCCTCCCTTGCTCGTACTGTCTCTCTCTGACTTTCAAAAATAAATTAAAAAAACCCATACGAATGAGTTTGGAAGATTTCCTTCCTTTTCTGTTTTTTTTTTTGTTTTTTGTTTTTTGCACACTTTGAGAAGAATAGGTATGAATAAGTTCGAATGT
Organism: Mungos mungo; assembly: GCA_004023785.1. Classification (NCBI taxonomy): domain Eukaryota; kingdom Metazoa; phylum Chordata; class Mammalia; order Carnivora; family Herpestidae; genus Mungos; species Mungos mungo. The sequence continues at coordinate 14,663 of PISW01005736.1, forward strand.
TTGGTAGAATTCCCCTGGGAAGCCACCTGTCCCTTTACTTTTGTTTGTTGGGAGAGTTTTTGATTAGTGATTGAACTTTTTTGCTGGCTCTCAATCTCCTCTAGTTTTCTATTTCTTTCTGTTTCACTTTTGGTAGTTTATATATTTCTAGGAATTGTTCCATTTTTCCCGATTGCCCAGTTTGTTGGCATGTAATTTTTCATAATATTCTCATAATTGTTTGTATTTCTGTGGTGCTAGTTTTGATCGCTCCTTTCTTATTCATGATTTTATTTATTTGGCTCCTTTATCTTTTTGATAAGTCTTGGTAAAGGTTTATCAATTTTTTTTAATTCTTTCAGAGTATCAGCTCCTGGTATCATTGATCTGTTCTACTATTTTTTTGTTTGTTGCTATCTCACTTACTTCTACTCTAATCTTTATTATTTCCCTTTTTCTGCTAGTTTTAGGCTTCATTTGTTATTCTTTTTCTAGCTCTTTTATATACTTCCCTCTTATGACTTTTCCTGCATCCTAAAAGTTTTGGACTGTTGTGATTTCACTTTCATAGTTTCCATGTATTTTTAAGATTTCTTCCTTAAGTTTATGGTTGACCTATTCATTCTTTAATAGCTTTAACTTCCATGTATTTGTGGTCTTTCCAAACTTTCTCTTGTGGTTGACTTCTTGTTTCATAACATTATGGTGGGAAAATATACATGGTATGATCTCAATCTTTTTTCTTTACTTGTTGAGGCCTGATTTGTGACTAGTATGTGATCTTTTCTCATGAATGTCCCATGAGCATCCATAAAGAGTATGCATTCTGCTGCTTTATGATGAAATGTTCCAAATAAATCTTTTAAGACCATCTGGTCCAGTGTGTCACTCAAAGTCATTGTTCCCTTCTTAATTTTCTGTTTTGATTATCTGTCGATTGCTGTAAGTGAGTGGGTTTTTAAAGTCCCCTATTTTATTATTATCATTGAATTCCTTTATGTTTGCTAGTAATTGTTTTACATGTTTGGGCTGTACAAAGTTGGGGGCATAAATATTTACAATTGTCAGATCTTGTTGGATAGACTCCTTTGTTATGATATAATACCCTCTTCATCTGTTGTTAAAGTCTTTTGTTTAAAATCTAGTTTGTCTTATATACATATGGCTACTCCAGCTTTCTTTTGACATCCATTTTCAAGATAAATATTTCCCCATCCCTTCAATTTCAATCTGCAGGTGTCTATAGGTTTAACATTAGTCTTTTATAGGCAGCATATGTATTGGGTCTTGTGTTTTTATTCACTTTGGCAGTTCATGTCTTGATTGGAGCATTACTAAATGCTCTAAATGTAAATGGACTACCATTTACATTCAGAGTGAATATTGATAGATATAAATTTAGTGCCATTTTATTATAATTATTGTTGTTTCTGGAGGGTTTCCATGTTCCTTTATAGTGTTCTTCACTTTTGGTCTTAATTTCCTATTCAGAGTCCCCTTTAATATTTCTTGTAGGGCTAGTATAGTATTCATGAACTCCGTCAGTTTTTGTTTGTTTGGGAAACTATTTCTCTTTCTATTCTGAATGAGAACCGCTGGATAGAGTATTCTTGTCTGCATATTTTCTCCATTCACCGTGTTGAATATATCATGCCACTCCTTTCAGGTCTGCCAAGTTTCTGTGGATACATATGTTGCTAATCTTATGTATCTTTCCTTATAAGTTAAGGGCTTCTTTTCTCTTGCTGCTGTGTGCCTGCCTAGCAGTGCATTGCACATGTGTTTTTATTGAGGCAGGCAGGATGTTTCAAAAACTCCAAATTTAGGGACTTGGCATTGTGGGGATTCATGCTGGTCCTCTGGGGGGAGGGTCTTGCTACACTGAGACTGATGGAGTTTTGTCCCAGAAGGGTAGTCACACCAAAGTGCAAGGGATTGAGTTTGTAGTAAAGCAAAGCAAAGAGCCAATGCCTAGGTTAACTGCCCTTACCAGGTGCCTCTGCAACTATGGTGAAGGGTGGAGGCTCCTGTTGCTTCTCGTCCCCAGAGAGGCAATGCCACCTTTCCCTTCTGTGCTCCAAGGAGGGGGAGCCTTCTCTCCCAGTGTACCACAAGGAATCTTCAGATTGTGCCATTTGTTACTGGGATATCTGCCTTCCTTCTCCAAAGGAGCACTGCAGCACCTGCCAGGCTCCATACTGGTCATGTTATGGACTTCTAAAACTCCAGCCATTGAGACTCACTTGTTGTAAATCTCAAAAAAATTAGTCTCTCTCATATTCTCAGCCAATGGCTTTAAGGTAGTGTTTTCCTTGTGTGATCCCCTGTGCACTCCTCTCTCTGTTTCTATCTCTGTCTCACCTCTCCCTGTAACCAAGGATGCCTCCCCTCCATAAACACCTGTGTTCCATTTCTCTCATAAATCATATCTCCACAACGCCTACCTTCCACAATGTGGCCTCTTCTATCCCTCTAGTTGTGCAGTTGGTTCTGTCAGTCCTCAGATTAATTTCTTGGATGTTCACAATCGTTTGGTATTTATCTAGCTGTGTTTGAGTGAGGAGGCAAGGCTAGGGTCCTCCTATTCCTCTGCCATCTTAGCTCCTCCCCTTCAAGTTTGTGTAGTTTCTTAAGTACCAGTTAGGAAATGTAGTGTTTTGTTGCAAGTAGAGCTAGGAAAGAAAGAAGGAAAGAAGGAAGGAAGGAAGGAAGGAAGGAAGGAAGGAAGGAAGGAAGGAAAAATGAATGAACAAGCTAGGTATACATGTGAAAAGCAAACTTTAACTTGTTTATGAATCAGCTGTGAGGACGTAGTTCTGACTGAATACCATCTTGATCATATATTTTTAACTTTTTAATGCTTATTTACTTTTGAGAAAGAGAAAGAGAGAGAACATGAGAGATTACGAGAGGGGGGGGTGGAGAGAAGGGTAAGGGTAGAGAGAGAGGGAGACACAGAATCCAAAGCAGGCTCCAGGCTCTCAGCTGTCATCACAGAGCCCAATGTGGGGCTCCAACTCCCCAGCTGTGAGATCATTATCTGAGCTGAAGTTGGACTCCTAATGGACTGAGACACCCAAGCACTCCCCTCCTTAGAATTTTCTAATTGCCAATAGGAGCAAGTATGAATTTTCCCCCCACTAATCTGTACTAAGTTGCTTCTTAGAATCCCTTCTGTTACTGTAAATCTGTTAGCATAATTTGCTTCCCTAAGACATATTCAATTATTTGAAAAATTCTACCTGTGATACCTGGGCACTCTTTACAATAAGAAATGGCAGGACAAAAAGTAACTGAGCAGTGTCCTAGTGTTGAGGCTTTCCTGTGGATTTGATACCAAATGTGATCACAGAGTGGGTCATATGAGACGGGGTAATAGCTATGTTCCCACACAACTGTTAGGTGAAACCAGGTCACTGTAAACAAGTCAATAAAAAAGGAAGTACATGATACTGAAAACAATTCTTAAACAGATATACTCCATTGAATGAAGTTTCCATAAAGGGCAATAAAATCTCTGTTTGGGATTGAATGATGTAGTTTGATAGAATTTTAGAGGTAGAACAAAAGGTAGAATGCATCTAATTCAACTCTACTCTCTTTGTGACCGAGAAAGATAAAATGATTGCAAAAGTAACACACAGAGGGGTACCTGGGTGGCTCAGTCAGTTAAGTGTTGGACTTCGGCTCAGGTCATGATCTCACAGTTCCTGGGTTCGGGCCCCGCATTGGGCTCTGTGCTGACAGCTAGCTCACAGCCTGAAGCCTGCTTCAGATTCTGTGTCTCCCTCTCTCTCTGACCCTCCTTTGCTCTCTCTCTCTCTCTCTCTCTCTCTCTCTCTCTCTCTCTCTGTCTCTCTCAAATAAATAAAACATTAAAAAATTTAAAAAAAGTAACACGCAGAATTAGTGACAGATTTAGGATGCCTGACTCACTGTCCATTGCTATTTTTATGACACAACACTGTTAAGTTACAGATAACAAAAGCTCTAGCACTAAATACTGATATGAGACAAACTCAACTACTGGTACAAACCATGGCAATTGAACTAACTGTTGTGAAGAAAACTGCACATAAGCCAAGGATTGCTCTATTTCTTGATCCTCTTTTTGGTTATAATATGGGACTACTTTTTAATGAATATTAGAAGTTACAATTTTCATTTTGACTTTCTTGCTTCTCTTCTATTTAGTCTATCCTTATTACTTATGCCAGACTATTCATCTTAAAGCACAGTTCTGATCATAACGCTTTCCTTTCAAAGGTCTCCAGTGACTTAAGTTAGTCTTGATGCACCATTTAAGACCACAATAATATTATATCTTAACCTTATAGTGTTATTCTCCATCCTTTATTATATGTATATTATATAAATGTGAACTTATGACCAGCTCCATCCCTTATTTGGTCCCTTTTCCTTTGCTTGGGCCATTTTGTCATCTGATATGCTCTTTTTCTTCATTACTATCAGATGTAATTCTAACCATCTTTAATAACATCTCTTACATCATATCCTTCTTATAATATTTCCTGGTCCTCTGAACTATTGTGACATGTTAGTTATATTAAAGGGGATATATTAGCTGCTTACTATATGTCAATTCTCTCCTAGACCCTTTGGAAAATAAGGCACAAGCCTTGCCATTAAAGGTTTACACTCCATTAGAGGGAAACACAGATGTGTTAACAAATTAATTCACTGTACCATTACAGCTGTAGCAATAGAAATACATAGAGGACACAGAATGGGAATATAAATGGTGCATGTATGTTAGTAAAGGCTTCATAAAATATAGAACAATAGGGCAGGTGGAGAAGAGAATTTTAGGCTGGGGTAGAAAGTAGAATGAATAAAGGCTTGGAGATAAGAAAAAAACCTGATATGTATAGGGAAAAGTAACAGTGTGATACGGATGAAATATAAGATAAAGTTGTGTGCAGTTGTGCATATTCTAGTGCATGTATCTGTATGTCATTGGACTATGGGTTTTTTTAATAGTTTATTTTCAAATTGGTTTCCATGTAACACCCAGTGCTTCTCCCCACAAGTGCCCTCCACCATGACCATCACCTCCTTCCCTCCCTCCCCCTTCCCCTTCAGTCCATGGTTCGTTTTCAGTATTCAAAAGTCTCTCATGATTTGTGTCCCTCACTCTCCAGGAATATGTGGTTTGAAAGTGAAACCACAGGTTGGAAAGAAATGTAGGAACTAGATCATTAAAGGTCTGGTATCCTGTTCTAGAGAATTCCGGTTTATTCTCTGGGGATTAGGGGGCTTTAAGCGGGTACAGAGTGAGGAAACATACTGACATGTAAAGGAAAGCAGATGTAGAGCAAAAAAAAAAAACATAGAGGTTGGCCATCCCTGAGAGGTTTAATTATCTTGGTAAAAATAAGAAATGATGTTTTCTGGTGAGAAAAAGAGGGCTTCACTAGGGTTTGGGTCTTCTGACAATTGGTAAAGGTTTGAATGGTAGTTGTGGGAAATGGAAGAGAACTATGTCCAAAAAGACTCTGAAGGCCCAAGAGAAATTGAATACTGTGGATTTTTAGTGGCCCCACTCTACACAATTATTTAATTTATTCCAGTGGTGTTCAACAGCTTGTGTGTAGGAGAGAAAAAATACAAATGCTTAAATTGGTATAAGATTAGGAGTAACAGAGAAGACTTATGGAAGAACAATAGATAAGGAAGTTGAATGAGAATATTACCAAAAGAGTGGTTAACAGTGAAACTATGAAGCTTTAACAGATTGGGAGAAAAGGGAGGGACCAAGGGACTGGAAGACTTACTGAGATTTAAGAAGTGGTGTAGTGGCAATAAGGGTGTGAGAGAACCGAAATTCTAAGAGTTTGTGGTGAGAATGTGATATAATGGAGTTTCAGATTTCAGTTGTGTGATAATAAATGAGGCTCCAATTATGGGCATGGAATGAGTAGGTAAGGTGGAATGTGAATGGATATTGTTCTAAATAAGAAGGTCAAGTAATTTAAAATCAGTTATCTAAGTTGGTTGTTTACATGGAATATGAAGTTACCAAGGTGATAGTAAGATTTGGGGTAAAGAGGAAGACCACAACCCAAATGCTAAATTATTCAGTGAATTAGGGAAAAATAACTAGGAAGTCAATAGATGGTGATATTAATAAGGAAGATTAAAAGGTGGCAGAAGTGAATGGCTGTTTGCATTATGGTAGACGAGTAATGGTTTAAAGTGGCACCAGGAAGCTGGGAGACATCAAAGACTCTCTAAGTTTCGTGGTAGATGAGATATAAAAAAATAAGCAGCTTACATGTTTCACATAAGGCAATGAGCTGGTGGGAGAATTATTTGAAGCAATTTAGAATGTAGGAGAACTTTTGTAGAGGGCACAGTGAGGAGAAAGTTTGTAGAAAGGTTAAATGTGGAAGGAAGAATTAGTAGTGAGGAAGTACATGGTATTCTCAGGATGATAGAATCTTGGAGAGCAGTTGACCACAGTGACCAATGGTTTGACTACAGAATTCAATTTTGCATTTCTACCTGTTTTTGCTTTTTCTTATAGTAATTTGTATATTTACATAATGTCTACTACAAAATTTTAGACTCCTTTTGAGGACAAAGATCAGATCTAATTTATAATAAAATAGTTTCTGTAGAGCCTAAGAAGGAAGATTACACTTGTTCAATAAATGTGTTGAATCAGACTAACTCATTTCAGAATTGTTTTATTGAATCACTTTAGATGTATTGTTCTTTTATTATATTCCTTCTTATTTTTCCTTTGTTGTGACTTTTGAAACAGGAGCAGGGATTTTTTTTCAGAGTATTTTACCAAAGCAAAAAATATTAGTAGGTACAACTTTGTATGACAGGTAAATTTAAGCTGCTTGTTTCTCATCCAACTAAAGTGATACACAAGTCTGGGGGAACCTTGGTAGCTCATTTAACTAAATGTCTGACTCTCGGTTTGGGCTCAGGTCATGATCTTATGGTTTGTGGGTTTGAGCCCTGCACTGTCAGTGCAGATCCTGCTTAGGATTCTCTCTCTTTCTCTCTCAAAATAAACAAATAAACACTTAAACAAAACAAATATGAAAATGATACACAATTTTGGCAGCAGAAGTATGACTTACTGTGGATAAGCTGAATGTGAGGCCAGTAAGTTCAACTAGACTGCAAGTTCCTTGGAAACAGGGATTATATCTTCATGTTTTTTTTTCTCATCTTACTTCCTTTTACTCTTCACCAGTTTTCTTCTAGAATGGTTAGCATAGTAATTTGCAAACACAGCAGGAACATAATGAGTGGCTAGTGAGATTCTCTGCCATTCTTTTTTTTTTTTAAGTTTATTTTATTTTGAGAGAGAATCCCAAGCAGACTCTGTGCTAGAAGATTGCTATTCTTGGATCTTATGATTTTTTCCCCTCAATTTCAACATGCTTAAATACAAACATTTTATCTTCCCTCCCAAATCAACTCTTCCAGAGGACTTTTTAAAATTGACATTAAACATCTTCCAGTCACTCTGGCACAGAAGCTGGTAGTCATAGTTGATCTTCACTGACCTTATTTCTCACATGTAAACTCAAAGTTCTATTGAGGCCTATCTTGTGGTATCTCCTAGTCTTCTCCTGCCAACTGAGATCAGGATCTTTATATCAACATGCCTTGTCTACTTGAAGGTACTCAAACTATGTACCTTCTTTCAATAGTCAAAGAGGTGAACTTCACAAATTTCTATTTAAACTTCAAGATTCAAGTTGAAGTTGTTATTCTTTATAAATATTCCCTTGTTTGTGGTCCTATTATCTTATTTATTAGAGTGCTGTAATCATTCTTTTTGATTACATGTCTCATATTCATTCAGACAGTGAGCCTATTAATGACAGTTAGTCTGCTTTATTCAGTTTGGCTCTCTTCCTCTCCTAATTGAGCAACTTTGGAAGAATACTGTGCAGTGTTAGCCATTTTTGAGTAATACAGTATTTAATTCTTCAGGATGGGTGTCTAGGGGTGGAGGAAGAAGCAAGTTTTTAATGTGGAAACATAGGTGCTATTGTGCAGGTATCTAGAAAATGGCATAAAGTGGAAGTGAAATGTGGACCCCACTAGCAGAGTAGAGTCTATTAAAAAACCAGAAAAATTAAAAAAAAGTATAGGGGACCATGACCTGTGGATGAACACTACAAATCACTGGAGAAGAAAGTAAAGGGGATGGGGCAGGATAATCCACATATTTAGGAAGGAACATAAGGCAAAGAGATTAAGACCAAAAAAGCAGAAGTAGTTTAGTGGGGCTGAAGGAGAAATCAAAAGTGGTCTAGGTGAGAGATTAATGAGAATCCAAAGTCCCAAGGATGTGTCTGGCTATATATAAGGATTGGGTTTTTTGAGTTTATGAGTGTTTTTGAACTTAACTAACTGGAGAGACTTAAAGATTAAATCAATTTTTGAGGCAGTTTATGATTATATTAAGTTTAATGCCTCCTTCAAGACTTCATTTACCTTTTTAGTATATGCTAGTATGCACCAGATAGTCTGCATGTGTTGGACGACTGCCAACAGGGATAGGGTGATGAGGGCAGGGCCAAAGCAGAAGAGGAAGTGGGGGAGGTTAAGACTTAGGGCTCAGTCTTCTAAGGCAGATACTTTTGCTGAGCAGTGGCAAGACGCAGGAAGTTTAATTTTCATGAAAGTACAGCTCAGTGGGGCCCTACTTTTATTTGGCCAACTCCACAGTGCCCTTTTCGCTATTCTTTATATATCCTATTATTGCCTAATGGTAAAAATCATTTGTGCTCTTTATCCTATAAACATAAGCTCAAGGAGGTGAAGAACAGTTTCCCCCCAGCTCTATTGAGGTATAATTGACAAATAAAATTGTAATATATTTAAAGTATACATATACATTATGAAGGGATTACCCCATCCACTTAATAAATGGGGACAGTGTTTTGTTAATCTTTTTATACAGCAGGTATTTGTTGAGTCATGCATAATAAACAGGAAAACCAGCAAATATAAGTGTTTTGTTAACTGTAAAATACAACACAAATGTAAGTTTTTGTGACTCTCTTTCATACTCATACTAGGCTCAGTTCAGGTTGTACTTTCTGACACCTACTTTGACCACCACTTTCTACACTAATATCTCTCTTTTTTCAACATGTATTCTGTTTATTGTCTTTATCAATAATATGGCCATCATATTCTATTATCTTTTATCTTTTAATGTGTAGGAATCTTGTTTTTCATAGGTAGATTGTGAACTCCCATAGGGTGGAAGAAAAAAGTCCAGCCTTTTTATTCTTAAGTTCTATGAACTCCAAACCTAGCCTATCACACAATGTTTTGCATATAGAAAAATGTGAAATACAGGCACCTGGGTGGCTCAGTCAGTTAAGGATCTGACTTCAGCTCAGGTCATGATCTTGCAGTTCCAGAGTTCAAGCCCCACATCAGGCTTTCTGCTGTTAAGTGCAGAGCCTTCTTTGGATCCTGTTTCCCTCTCTCTTTTCCCCTCCCCCACTTGTGTGTTTTCTCTCTCAAAAATAAACATTAAAAAAAGAAAAATGTGTAATAAATACTTACTGAGTGGTCATTAATTGGAGCTAAGCTACACATCCTCCATGGGTTTTAATCTATAAACAACAAGGCTTGTATTAATGATTTCAGTGACTTTCTTCCATGGCAATAAATAATTTTGAGGAGGGGAACAGAAAGACCTTCCTGTCATCACTATAGCCTTATTATCACAATAAGTAGCTTTATAAGTTGGTATTTCCATGGAAATTCTTAGCAGCATTCTCACTGGTATTAGAAACTACACAGAAGTCAATACTGCATTGTTGACAGTTCTAAGAAGTTTTTCCCTCCAGTAGCTTATTTATCATTAAAGGGAGAACATTACATCAATAACACTGAACAACTCTGTTGTCAGACAGCTGGATTCCAAACCCAGGACAACATTAAGCCCAAAAGGAACTTGGACTGTGGTATTCAGAGCTAAAGACACAGTGTGTCCATTTACATAGTACTGTGATGCAAATGTTTTATCCTGTATAATCAGAATAAAGTGATGCATAAGAACAGACCTGAAGGGATACACAAGTCAAAAAATAGCAAAGAGATATTGAGGAGTGCATGAGAGTAGTGGGAGTGCATAATGGGAAGATAGTTCTTTTTTTTTTAATATAACACAATTTATTTTTTTAACATATGCAATTATTTTCCGTCATTTACAATACAGTAGTTACAATGACACTCCAAACAGAAAAGCAAAGTAAAAAATCAAAACCCCCACTTCTATTTCATGTAATTAGACTTATACAGAAATTAAAAGGTTAAGTACCAACTAGTTAATCACCTAATTTAAGATAGTTCTAACTTTAGTCTGGGTGATAGAAATATGTTACAGCTTACATACTTTTGGACTTTTTGCAAAGCACTAACTAGAGGGTCTACTTTCTTCCAGGGATACTTGTTAAGTCTCTACCTAATTATCAGCAACTTGGAATCCCCTTAAGTTCTGAAGCCATTGATCACAGCTGACTCTGAGGCATTCCTCTAACTTCTTGGAATTTAGATGCCTGGATCTTAGAAGCAGGATAAGCGTTCTCTAGGAGACGGTTTTTTAACTGATGGCCCGAAGAAGGTCTTCAAATAATTTAAATTCTGATTAAACAACATAATAGGTAACCAATTTGAAATGAAAAGAAACTTTTTATATTTTCTGAGGCCTGAACTTACTATGAACTTTGGAATAAGTACATAAGATGTATCAGAATTCGGAGTGTTGTTTTTGTTAGCTTAATTCCACTTATTTTAAATCCATGACAACACAAATACAGCCATATGTAACAACGAAGACTCTTAATATGAAATAGTTGAGAAATTTCAGGATTCTTACATGTTAGAGATCTTAAAATGTGATACCAGTTTGGATTTTTCTTTCTTTTTCAAGGAGTGAATTAAAAACATAAATAAAAGAAAGCCTGAATGTTCCAGGGGAGTCTAAGTCTAAATATCAGCTCCTTTTCGTTTTCCATTAGCCACATTTAAGTAGGATCTCAAATGTCTGGGATGTATTGATTCTACAAACACTGTAAATACGATAATGAAATTTTATTCATCAAAAAGAAAACCAGCTCTGTGTTTAAGTGCTCAAGGGTCTATGTTTACTTTTCTGTTTTGTCTCTTTCCCCCTATTTCTACCAGAGCCCCTCTCTATCTTCTCCCAAACACTTAAAGATTTTTATTTCTATTTTCTCTCCTAAATCCAGAAGAAAAACTGGTGGGGCACTAAGTAAAGGGGAATTACAATAGGATGTAGTGGAATGAGATGGAATGAGGAAGCAAGATAGAAGAGTTTTGCTGTGCACAACTTGTTTAAACAGTGGCTTTTTTCTACCAACCTATGAAGAATTATTAGTTGAAAGCAAAAGTAATTATAATTAGCACCAAGTGCTGTAACATGAATTAATGGACATGAGATGTCTGGATTTATCAAAACAAGTTAAATGGCTTATTTATTGCCCTTATGTAAGGATGGGAATGTGCCACCACCTGCTATGAGTACAGCAGACCTCTTAGCAGTTGTATTTCCTCAATGCAAATCAACAAACTGGCATTCACATTGAGGATTGCACAGCTATGGTAGAATTAATGGTAACTAGAGAGTTGGCTCTTATTGACACCCTAAAAATAAGATGCTTACTTAGAATTGCTGATTGCAGTTGCAGATGCTTACTTAGAATAAGGCGCCTGTTTAGAGGTATAGTATTGGGAGCAGAAAGTAACTGGCCTACTCAGTCCATATGCAATCTTGTTATGTGTCTAATTCTCCTAGAATGCAATTTAAACAAATCCTTTTGGGCAATGGTTTGTATTTTCAAGTTCCTTTCATTTTATCATTTTAGCAGATCTGAAAAATATCCTTATAAGCTCATTATTACATTGGATACATGAGTTAACCAAGAAATACTGATGTTCAACAACTTGCTTGAGAACACGCAGCTGATTAAAAGGCAATTCTATCATAAATTTCCAGTTATCCAGGCCCAGTTTCCTTCCCATTGAAATACATGCAGCAACGTAGTTTAAAGATACCAACGTTAGGTTGTAGAGTTTACGACAGAGTCCAGTTTGAAAGATAACTTGAAGCAAATTATCTCTATGCTTGTTTATAGTAGAATAACTTAATATTTATTGGGTGATCATGGTATGTACAAGGCACTATGCTAATTATTTTGGGGGAGAGGAAGTTTAAAAGAATAAATAACCCGATCCCTTTTGGCAAGACTCTTGGTATATTTTGAGAAGAACTAGATGTCTGTGGCTTTTATTTCTCAGGACGCTCTTCTTTCTCTTGACCAAAAATGTATGCACTGCACAAGTTTCAGTCTTTGGTCATCTCTTAGTTTGCTTTCTCTAAAATGAGCCAATCTTATGGCCTTAGTTGTCACATGCCCCAGATTTAATATTGGCTTCCACTGCTTACCCATCACTCACAGTCAGGGCCATTATTTCCAAGCATCCATAAGACACTGCTTCTTGGAATTTTTGCCATCTCCTCAAACTCAACAGGTTAAAAACAGAACTCATCATGTCCTACACTCTCCACTTCCATCCCCAAATTACTTATAGCTATGTATAGTGTATCACCACTTCCCAGATCCCACAGTTTCAAAATTTTAAGGACAGCTCTGACTTTCTTATGCTACCTATATCTCATCACTCACCAATTTCTATCTATTATTCCTCTTAAATGTCTCCTTGGGTTTTTTTCCATTCCATTTCCACTGGCACCAACTTTGCACTATAGCCTAATTAATTTCTACTCTTTAAGTGACTTCTCCATCTCCAGTTTACTTAATGTAGTCAGACCTATGAAACTCTGCTAGATTAATCTACTAAAAATGTTTTTCCATCATATTCTCATTTATTAAAACTTTGCTAATATAATTTCCCATTAAAAAGTGCCTGGAATTCAATGTCTAATAATTTGGTCTTACATTTCTATCCAAATTTATTTACTGCTACTCCTCAACTCAATCCTTTTACCCTAGCCAAATCAGGTTCTTCGGTGTACACTGCAGGTACCAAATTTGCTTTTTTTAAAAAAAAATGTTTATTTTTGAGACCGAGAGAGACAGAGCATGAGCGGGGGAGGGACAGAGAGAGGGGAAGATAAAGAATGTGAAGCAGGCTCCAGGCTCTGAGCTGTCAGCACAGAGCCCGACGCGGGGCTCCAACCCACGAACTGTGAGACCATGACCTGAGCCAAAGTCGGACACAACCAACTGACCGAGCCACCCAGGCGCCCCTCAAATTCACTTTTGATACAATGTATTTCTGACATAATTTCTGTGACTAGAATTGAATTCAAACAACATACATTGAACAATTATTCTGTGCACAGAAAGTTTGCTTAGCATAGTCCCATATTATTGATATTCATTTAAGCCTATTTCATTTTATCTCCTTTATGAAGACTTCTCCATTCAGCAGAGCCCACTATCTTTCTTCTCTAAACCCCTTTGCCATTAGAAATATAAAATTGGCTTACTGTCTCATATTTTTAATGTTCTGTAGGTCTTGTATCACCTCCAGCATTGTTAAGTTCCCCCAAAGCAGGAACTACACTTACCTTTGTGCCACATACTGTATTGAGCTTAACTGACATTTGTTTAACTAGATTGTAACAGATTTGAGATCTTTTAATAAGAACATAAGAAATAACAAAATGGATCAAAGTAGAGGTTGATGCAGAGCTATGTTACTTAAGAGATTATGATAGTTACCTTTCATGGCATCAAATCCACAAGATTAGATATATCTCTTAAGGATCAGTGCCATCCCTTTAATACCTTATTATCAGTGAGTGATTTGCAAAGGCAATTTTATAATTTCCTTCACCATGGAAAAATCTTGCTTTTATCCCAAATAAGTACTTCCTAATCACATCAAAAGTTTGGTTAAGAGTAAGAGAAAAAGTAGTAGAAAATGAAATTGATGATTCTGGGCTAGGAAGACACCAAAATTATAGAATTAGACTGGACTCAATCTGAAAACTTCCTTTGACCTATTCTGTTTGGGTTCACTGTTTTCCAGGCTGATTTATGTCATTTACAGAAACTGATTGGCTAGTGCAGTCATTTAAATATTTTGGAGACCTGGGAAACAGTTTTTATTAAAGGTGTATTAAGGAGGTAAATGTAGTACCTGAGATCATTTATTTGATAGTTCTAATTGGGAAATTAATAGTAAAACAACAACAGAAAATATTTTTGAATGATTGCAAGAGATATCAAAACTTAAAATTATCTAGAAACAAATTTCACTAGTATATTTGAAACACAGTACAGTCTGAAGTCCAGGTTTACTTACATTTTATTTTAGAATAATCAGCTGATAAATATGTGTCATAGCTTCTCTCAAGTTCTCAAAACAATCAGAGTACTGAAAGGCAGAACTGCTAAATTAAAAGTTTTTTTCTTCCTTTTATCTAGGGATGGAACTCACCAACCCATTTGTTTACCCTTGAATACAGCTTCTTTGCTGCTAAATAGAATTATGCTCCTGGTCAAAGATTTTAATTGAAATGTATACAGTCTTGGCTCTGTATAAACCTGGTCTATGTCAGATATGTCTAAGTTACTAAATAGATCATGTAGTTTCCTTATATCCATTTATAGTTGTGAGAGCTTTCTATTTGTAGTCGCTAGTTAGAACCTGTTAGAAAATTTGTTAAGGCCTCTGAGTCTATTTCTTTATTTGCAAAACAGAGATAGTAACACTTACTCTGCCTAAAATGCAGGATAATAAGAGGTTCAAGTGGGATAATGAATGTGAAACTAGTTTGTGAATAAGCTAGGCCATTCTTTGCTATTTGTTTTACTTTTATCAGCAGTGTGGAAACTTGTCTGCTTGACTTGAGAGTTTGTATGTGTCTTTAGCACAATCCTTTATAGTTTTTCTTTCTATAATGAACGAAACTGCCACTACAGACTGGAGAAACTCCATTGAGCCCTTGAAATAAGATTTTAAATTATGCCTTATATTTCTAACTTAATTGCAAAGGTGCTGGAGGCTTGGGTAGTGTCCCCTTTATATTTTGCCATATTGAGCCCCAGCAGAAGCACTGAGCAACATTTGTTGACAGACTGATTAGATTATCAAATCTCTGGCCAATAAGTAAAGTAGAAAGAATTCATAGTAGCAGCTTAATTTAAAGCAGGCAAGGCAGATTAGTTACCCTCAAACTCCTGGGAATTTGCTAAAATCCCAAAAAGCCAAAAGCCAAAAAGCCAAAAAGCAGAATTTTACTACAAACTGTTTTTTCATTGCATTGAAGCATCAAATCTCCTTACCTGCTACCTTCAGGATTGACAGTTTAGGATCCTTTTGCATTTATTCTCAGAAGCAAGCTCCAAGTCTTCAGTAAATCGTCCCTTGGAGACCTAACCTTCTTAGTGAGCTTCACAGTGAATCTGAATACCCCGAAGAGTCCTGAAAGCCCACTCCACTCACAGGGTGCCTGTTCTTTAGTCAGGCTTCTTTGAAAAGATGGGTTGCTGCGATTTTCAAGAAGAGAGAGGGCAGGGCACATATGCTAGCCAATGCATACAGATTCTTCTTCCTCTTTCAGATTAGCCCTCAAACTGTAAAGCACGCCTAAATTTGGCTTCTCTGGTGCAAAGTGGGGGAAGGGAAAGAAGAGGGAGGGAGGAAGAATAGAAACTGGAGACTTGCAGGTTGTTGTGTATATAAATGAGATTTTATGCCTAGCTCTAGCAACAGAATCCCCATGAAATCTTGTAGCTGCTCTGAAATGGGAAGCAGGAAGGAGTATACTCTGTGAAGCTTAGTTCTAATTTTCATGTCTTAAGGGTGGTTAGAGTATTTGTAGGCGGAGAAAGATAATCTTACCAGGATATGCTAATCTGACCACCATTATGTGAAACTTGATTTTAGGCAAGATAAATTTCACTTCTCTCTCTCTGTCTCTCTCTTTTCTCTGTCTCCCTCACCCTCCTTGTATCTCTTTCTCTCTCTCTCTCTCTCCTTAATTATATCTGTTGCTCTATCCACACTCTAAAAAGTATTTTTCTTTTGGTGACTTATGTTCTGGAAAATAATTTTCTTAGTTTGACTTTGGTTTCCTAAAATCTCCATGAAAGACATTGTTTCCACTGGATTAAAGGTAGTTTTGTTTCCATCACACTGAGAATGACCTGAAATGACTAGACTTGCCATCAGTTGTCTTGTGTTAGGAATTTGGAAGGCAGGTAAATAGTCTTAGATTTTGGTTAGGCTCTGGAGTGTTAGAAAAATGGATGCTCTGTCTGTTTTCTGGAGAATAGGGATATGGCAGTCTACTATGCCTTGATTGGAGCTTGGGGTGGTACCTTGATATTGTGAACAAAATGGATGAGAATTACAAGGTGTGAATTGTTTACATCAATTATATTGACTTACATTAAGGTGGTATATATGGGAATGGGTATAACTATGTTCATTTTAACACTTTTTAAACATGGTACCATAACTAATAATTAATAATTAACTTGGTACTCAGTAAAACATGAGCTCAGCAACAGCTCTCAGCTTACTACTTGCTACAGAAACAAAGCCATTTACTCAAACTTTGCATCTGTAGGTACCTGAATGATGTCACAGGAAACTTGAGACAAGGGCTCTAAAAATTCTGAAAACTACTTTTTGTTTCATAGAACTCTTAGTTGTGGTAGTGGATGGGGGAGCAAATTAAAGGGTGAGATAACATTTGGATTGAAGACCAGATTCTTCAATCCTCCACTAGGGAGTTTTACTAACTAAAGTGACATTATACCTAGAATTTCTTAAGCTGAGTTTTGATACCCAGAGGCCTAGGGGAAAGTTAATAAGGGAGGCAGAATATGAGTTATCACTTCCTCTCTAGTCTGGACTGTTACAGTCATCTTGAGCTACAGTGGAAAAGTAATTTATACTCAGGTAAGGAAGAAAAGAGAAAGGTTTTAATATATTTGGGCTTCAAGATGGCACCACAATAGCTGTGACAGAGAGGGGGTGCCACGTGATGCTCATGTGTGCTCCCCTACTTATTTCCCTCCTTAGTTGCTTCTCTTCTTCCTGATTGATGGGAAAGGCAGTGCTCCACCCATCCATAACTGGCTCTTTCCTCTGTATAGCTGCATCAATTTATATCATGTTTGATATAATTGACGGAAAATTACTTATCTCCTTCCTTCACATATCCAACTTTCATTTTCCTTTCTGTTTATCTTCATTACATACTTACCCTAACATTTTTCACTGTTTTAGGAAATGATGAAATGCCCAGACTGATACCTCTCTGGTTCCTTCTCTCTACCCTTTCTCATTTCCCCAGATTATTTCAGTTCTTACTCTATTATTGAGTTGGAGAGGACTAAGTAGGGAATAGTGAAGAAGAGGGGAAATACCATGTAGTTGGATGGAGACTCTGTTGTAATTAACTAGGACTTTGGTAGAAGGTTAAAGGATTTTCAGTCATATAACTTTTACCCATTAACTATGAGCCACAAGATTCATAGCTTACATGAGCTCATAGAGCTGAAAAAAGCCTTAGAATAATTTTGTGTAGGCTTTTTATTCAATTGACTTCCTGACGGTATCACAGGACTAATTGGTCATGTGTCCCCAGCTGTTAGCTTTCTGCCTCCTTTGTTTTGTCAACTAAATAAATCTAGTCCAACTCTCTCATATTAGAGATGAGGAAACTGAAACCAGAGAGAGTCTTTCTTAAGATGCATTCATTTCACCATAAAATCAAGAGGAGTCATCTTTCCCCTCCCAGAACTGAAATTGTTCCACAATCAATACTAATGGCACTTTGGAAAGGAAGATAAAGAGTAATATTACTATACTCATAGCATAGTGATATACACACATGTATATTCATTCACAGAGACTGAGATAGCCTTGATTCATCCTTTCGTTTCAACTCATGGAAATCCAGAGTCAATAAAATTATATCAGTCTAGGCTGCGAGATTATGGCTTTCAACACTTTCTCCTTCCTGCCTCAGGGCCCATCCCATGAGTTTAAAAGATTTTCACTTCTGGTGAGGTCAGGGTACACTGACAGAATTTCAGATGAATTTGAATAAAATTTGTTGTATAGAATAGCGTAGGCAACCTAAGGCAGGTGACACAGATCATTAAAGTCAACATCCTTATGTTATTCTGTGCTGTCCGACTTGGTAGCCACTAGCCAACTGTGCATATTTAAACTAAAATGTAAATTAATAAAATTAAATAAAAAATTATATCCTTCAATCACACAAGCCACCTTCTATATGCTCATAGCCACATGTTGATAATGGCAACTGCATTGAAAAATCACAGATTTAAAACAGATTTTATTCTAGCTTTGAGAAGAATGCTGGTGCAACATTGATGAGGATTGCATTGAATGTGTAGATTGCTTTCGGTAATAATGACATTTTAACAATGTTTATTCTTTCGATCCATGAGCACTGAATGTTTTTTCCAATTCTTTGTGTCTTCTTCAATTTCCTTCATAAGTCTTTTATAGTTTTCAGCATACAGGTCGTTTACATCTTTGATTAGGTTTGTTCCTAGGTATTTTATGGTTTTTCATGCAATTGTGAATGGGATCCATTTCTTGATTTCTCTTTCTGTTGCTTCATTTTTGGTGTATAAGAATGAAACTGATTTCTGTACATTGATTTTATGCCTTGCAACTTTACTGAAATCAGGGATCAGTTCTAGAAGGCTCTGGTGGAGTCTGCCAGGTTTCCCATGTAGAGTATCATGTCATCTGCAAAAAGTGAAAGTTTGACTTCTTCTTTGCTGATTCTGATGCATTTTATTGCCTTTTGTTGTCTGATTGCTGATGCTAGGACTTCCAGCACTATGTTAAACAACAGTGGTGAGAGTGGACAACCCTGTCGGGTCCCTGATTTCAGGGGGAAAGCTCTCAGTTTTTCCCCATTGAGGATAACATTAGCTGTGGGCTTTTCATAAATGGTGGTTATGATGTTTAAGTAAGTTCCCTCTATCCCAACTTTCTCGAGGGTTTTTATTAAGAAGGATGTTGTATTTTGTCAAATGCTTATTCTGCATCTATCCACAGGATCATATGGGTTTTTTTTTCTTTTCTTTTGTTAATGTGATGTATCACATTGATGGATTTGCGAATATTGAACCAGCCTTGTAACCCACGAATGAATCCCACTGGATCATGATAGATAATTCTTTTTATATGCTGTTGAATTCGATTTGCTAGTATCTTTTTGAGTATTTTTGCATCCGTATTCACAAAGGATATTGGCCTGTAGTTCTCTTTTTTTTGTTGGGTCTCTGCCTGGCTTAAGAATCAAAGTGATATGTGCTTCGTAGAATGAGTCCAGAAGTTTTCCTTCCATTTCTATTTTTTTTGGAATAACTTGAGAAGGATAGGTGTTGACTCTGCTTTAAATGTCTGTTAGAATTCCCCTGGGAATCCATCCGGCCCTGGGCTTTTATTCTGTGGTAGATTTTTGATAAATGATTCGATTTCTTTACTGCTTATGGGTCTGTTCAGATTTTCTATCTCTTCCCGTTTGAATTTTGGTGGTGCATGTGTGTTTAGGAATTTGTTCATTTCTTCTAGATTGTCCAATTTGTTGGCATATAGTTTTTCATAGTAATCTTTGATGATTGCTTGTATTTCCGAGGGACCTGTTGTAATAGATCCATTTTCTTTCATGATTTTGTCTATTTGAGTGTGCTCTCTTTTCTTTCTGAGGAGCCTAGCTAGAGGTTTATCAATTTTGTTTATTTTTTAAAAGAACTAACTCTTGGATTCATTGATCTGTTCAATTTTTTTTTGTGGATTCTATTTTGTTTAATTTTGCCCTGATCTTTATTATTTCTCTTCTTTTGCTGGGTTTGGGGTGCTCTTGCTGCTCCCTTTCTAGTTTCCTTAGGTGCTCTGTTAGGTTTTGAGTTTGCCTTTTTCTAGTTTGTTGAAATTGGCCTGGATTGCAATGAACTTTCCTCTTAGGACTGCTTTTGCTGTGTCCCAGAGAGTTTGGATTGTTGTATTTTTATTTTCTTTTGTTTCCATACATTTTTTATTTTCCTCTCTAATTTCCTGGTTTACCCAATCATTCTTCTGTAGGGTAGTTTTTAACCTCCACATTTTTGGAGGCTTCCCAGACTTTTTCCTGTGGTTGATTTCAAGTTTCACAGCATTGTGATCTGAAAGTGTGCATGGTATGATCTCTATTCATTTATACTTATGGAGGGCTGCTTTATGACCCAGTATGTGATCTATCTTGGAGAATGTGCCATGTGCACTCGAGAAGAAAGTGGATTCCCTAGCTTCAGAATGCAGAGTTCTAAATATATCTATTAATTGCATCTGTTCCAGTGTGCCATTCAGGTTTTTGTTTCTTTAGTAATTTTTTTGTCTGGTTGACCTATCCATTGTTGGAAGTGGGGTATTTACGGCCCCTGAAATTAGCACATTCTTATCAATAAGATTGCTTCTGTTTGTGATTAGTTGCTTTATGTATTTGGGAGCTCCCGAATTCAGCACATAGATGTTTATAATTGTTAGCTCTTCCTGATGTAGATACCCTGTAATTATTATATAATGTCCTTCTTCACATTTTGTTACTGCCTTTACCTTAAAGTCCAGGTTGTCCGATATAAGTTTGGCTACTCCAGCTTTCTTTTGATGTCCAGTCGCATGGTAGATATTTCTCAATCTCCTTACTTTCAGCCTGAAGGTGTCTTCAGGTCTAAAATGAGTCTGTTGTAGACAGCAAATAGATGGATTTTGGTTTTTTATCCATTTGCTACCCTGTTTCATTTGACTGGAGCATTCAGTCCATTTATTCAGTGTTATTATTAAAAAATGTGGTTTTAGATTCATTGTGTTCTCTGTTGCGTTCATGTTTGTATTGATGTCTCTGGTGTCTTATATTCCTTGCTACCTTTCTCTCATAGAGTCCCTCTTAGGATTTCTTATAGGGCTGTTTTGGTGGTGATGAATTCTCTTAACTTTTGTTTATTTGGGAACACCTTTATCTCTCCTTTTTTTTTTTAATGTTTTATTTATTTTGGGGAGAGAGAGAGAGAGACTGTGAGCAGGGAAGGGTCAGAGAGAGAGAGAGAGACACGGAATGCAAAGACAGGCTCCAGGCTCCGAGTCAGCTGTCAGCACAGAGCCAGATGCGAGGCTTAAACCCAAGAACCGTGAGATCGTGACCTGAGCCAAAGTCAGATGCTCAACCGACTAAGCCACCCAGTCGCCCCTCTCCTTCTATTTTGAATGACAGGCTCGCTAGATAAACAATTCTTGGTTGCATATTTTTCTTGTTCATCATATTGAAGATTTCCTGCCATTCCTTTCTGGCCTGCCAAATTTCCTTAGGCCTGTAACCACTCTGATAGGTTTCCCTTTATATGTTAAGGCGCTTTTATCCGTAGCCGCTTTCAGATTTCTCTCTTTATCTTAATATTTTGCCGGTTTCGCTATGATATGTCTTGCTGAAGGTCAGTTTACGTTATGTCTTAGGGGAGTTCGGTATGTCTCTTGAATTTCAATGTCTTTCTCTTTCCCCAGATTGGGGAAATTTTAGTATATAATTCGGTCCAGCACCACATCTGGACCTCTCTCTTTTCTTTCTCTTCAGGAATTACTATGAGACGGACATTGTTCTTTTTGATTGTATCACTCGGGTCTCGAATTCTCCTTTCCTGCTCCTAAATCAATTTCTCTCTTTTTCTCGGCTTCCTCTTTTGCTATAACTGTGTCTTCTAATTCACCTATTCTCCTTTCTGCTTCTTCAATCCGGGCAATGGTAGCGTCCATTTTATTATTCACCTCACTTGTAGTCTTTTTTAACTCATCACAGCTGTTTTGAAGGTCCCTAGTCTGTGTATCAATATCTTCTATGATGGTTTTTTTAAACCCATCGATTAATTTTATGACAATTGGTCTAAATTTTTGTTCAATTAAGTTGTTTATGTCTATTTTGAGCAGTTCTGTAGTTGTGATTTCTTCCTGGAGTTTCTTTAGGGGAGACTTCTTTTGTTTTGTCATTTTGGCTAGCTTTTTGTCTCTTGTCAGTTTTAAAAGCTTGTTCTGCACTGTACGTCTATTAGTATTTCTCTATTGAAGGGGGCTCTTTGTCTAGGGTCTGTTGTTTCTGGAGATGTTCTTTTAATGGTGTCTCTCAGTTTCTCTTGTTATTCCTCTGATTAGTTTATTTCGCTACTCTATGATATTTGGGACTTTCCACTATGTGTCCTTTGGGTTGTTTCTTGAGGTATCCCTGAAAAGGAAAACAGACAGGCAAACACACAGAGAACACAAGCACACAAATGTACTGGCAGAACAAGTAAAGAAGCAAACCAAAAGGGGAAAGAAAAAAAGGAACAGGAAAGAAAAGAGAGGAAAAAAAAAAGAAAGCAGGCAGCGGTGGGGGTTGGGAGGGGGGGGGAGAGACTTTGACAGCCAGAGATAAAGGACAGTCTGAGAGCTTAAAACCTGCGGCAGAGGAGGTAAGCTAGAGATAAAGGAAAAACTATCTGGATGGTAAGAGTCATTCAAAGCACAGCAGTGCCTAAATGTTGGTCTTTCCCAGACTCCAGTGGGAAAGGGAGAAAAGAAGGAAATAGGAAGATAGAAAAGAGAAAACAGGGGAATAATGGAAAAGTAAAAATATAAAGAAAGGAAAGAAAAAACAATTAAAAATAGTAAGCAAAAAGACAGCAGCTCTCCAGCACGGATGGGCGTGGCTTCGTGTAGGTAGGTCGGGTCTCAGGGGCTTCTCTCTGAGGCCCTGCCTTAGTGGATGTGGGGAGAAGAATGGCGCCGCCCCAAGCCCGCCTCAGACCATGCGTTGCCAGGCACTTTCTTGAGTCCAACCTCCTTGTGCCTCAGGCGCGTTTTTTAAGTTCTGCCTGGTTTCTCAGTCCTTGCCCACGCACTCAATATTGCCACCACAGTTAAAATCTCCTGGAGGTGGGTGGCTTTCTGGCCAGGATTGAGTACGGGGATTGTGGAGCCAGTTTCTTGCCCTGGTTCCGCCTGAACTTGGCGAGCTGCTGGGCCCAAGGGAGAATAAGCCCACTGAGGAGGACGGATTTCTCTCTCTGTGCCCAGTGGCTCCCAGTCCAGGGCGAGGTCTCCCTTCTCCAGAGATTACACTGTGAGTGATTCAGTCTCTACTTCTCTTCCCCTGGTCTCTCCACTGCTCTGCACGGTGGTCCCTCATGTGGCTCCCCGCAGATCTTTGCGCCTCTGGACTCATAGCCTTCTAGCCCGAGCGGCTTTCCGTGGATCTGTGCTCCTGTGAACACACAGCTCTCTGTGGGCCCAGAGCGAAACCTCTGGGCGCTTTGTCCTCTGGATCCACTTTGGGCCATCACTCCTCCCCCAAAGTCTCCTGTCCCAGTTAACACTCACTCAGGCATCTATGAGGCTGCTGTCAATAAGGGGTCTGTGTGCACACCTCCGTTCTTGGAGATCAGAAAGCTGTGGCTTTTAATTCTTCTCAGTTTGATAATTGCGGGCAGACACAGGTAATGGGGCTCCTTACTTCTCCACCATCTTCTTTTTTAATTTACAGTTTATTGTCAAGTTGGTTTCTATATAACACCCAGTGCTCTTCCCCACAAGTGCCCTCTTCCATGACCATTATCCCGCTTCCCCTTTCCTCTTCCCTCTTGAGCCCTCAGTTCTTTTTCAGTATTCAAGATTCTCTCATAATCTGCCCCCCTCCCACTCCCGAATACTTTTTCCCCCTTCCCTTACCCATGGTCCTCTGTTAGGTTTCTCCTGTTAGACCTATGAATGAAAACATACGGTATCTGTCCTTCTCTGCCTGACTTATTTCGCTTAGCATGACACTCTCAAGGTCCATCCACATGCTACGAATGGCCAGATTTCATTCTTTCTCATTGCCATGGAGTATTCCATTTTATAGATAAATGACATCTTCTTGATCCTTTCATCAGTTGATGGACATTTAGGCTGTTTCCATGATTTGGCTATTGTTGAAAGTGCCGCTATGAACATTGGGGTACATGTGCCCCTATGCATCAGCACTTCTGTATCGCTTGGTTAAATCCCCAGCAGTTTTATCCTGGGTTATAGGGGAGTTCTATATTAAATTGTTTGAGAAATCTCTACACTGTTTTCCAGAGTGGCTGCACCATTTTAAATTCCCACCAACAGGGTAGGAGGCTGTCTTTTTTCTATGGGATTTCCCACCAGGTTTGTCAAAGAATAATTGGCCATACATTTTTGGGTCCAATTCTGCATTCTCTATTCCATTTCTTGGTCTATGTGTTTGTTTTTGTGCCAATACCAAACTGTATTGATGATGACAGCTTTGTAGTAGAGGCTAATGTTTGGGACTGCGATGCCTCCCGTTTTGGTTTTCTTCTTCAATATCACTTTGGCTATTTGGGGTCTTTTGTGGTTCCATACGAATTTTCGGATAGTTTTTTTCTAGCTTTGAGAAGAATGCTGGTGTAATTTTGATTGGCATTGCATTGAATGTGTAGATTGCTTTGGGTAGTAATGACATTTTCACAATGTTTATTCTTCTGATCCGTGAGCATGGAATGTCTATCCTTTTTTTTTTGTATCTTCTTAAATTTCTTTCATAAGTTTTCTATAGTTTTCATTGTACAGGTCTTTTACATCTTTGGTAAAGTTTATTCCTAGATATTTTATGGTTTTTTATGCAATTATGAATGGGATGAGTTTCTTGATTTCAATTTCTATTGCTTCATATTGGTGTATAAAAATGCAGCCTATTTCTGTACGTTGACTTTGTAACCTGCAACTTTACTGAATTCATGGGTCAGTTCTAGTACGCTTCTGGTGGAGTCATTCAGGTTTTCCATGTAGAGTATCATGTCGACTGTGAAAAGTGAAAGTTTGACTTCATCATTGCCAATTCTGATGCCTTTTTTTTCCTTTTGTTGCCTGATTGCTTATCCTAGGACATCCAGCACTATGATAGACCATAGTGTTGGGAGTGTACATCCCTGTCGTGTTCCTAATCTCAGGAGGAAAGCTCTCAGATTCCCCCATTGAGCATGATATTATTTGTGGGATTTCATAAGCTGCTTTTATAATGTCAAGTAACTTCCTTCTATCCTGACTTCTTTGAGTGTTTTTATTAAGAAAGGATGCTATATTTTGTCAAATGTTTTTTCTGCATCTATAGACAGGATCATATGGTTTTTATCTTCTCTTTTGTTAATGTGATGTATCACATTGATTTGCGAATATTGAACCAGCCTTGTAACCCAGGAATGAATCCCACTTGATCATGATGGATAATTCTTTTTATATGCTGTTGATTTTGATTTTCTAGTAGCTTGTTGTGTATTTTTCCTTCAGTATCAATTTAGGATATAGGCCTGTAATTTTCTTCTTTTTGTTGGATCTATACCTGGTTTGGGAATCAAACTGATGCTGGTTTCATAGAATGAGTTCAGAAGTTTTTCTTCTATTTCTATTTTTTGGAATAGCTTAAGAAGAATGGGTACTAATTCTGCTTCATTTCTGAAAAGACTCCCCTGGGAAGCCCTCTGGCCCTGGGCTCTTTTTCACTGGAAGATTTTTGGTAACTGATTTGATTTCTTCACTGGTTATCAGTCTACTCATGCTTTCTATCTCTTCTCTTTTGAATTTTGATAGTGCATATATGTTTAGGAATATGTCCATTTCTTCTAGCTTGTCCAGTTTGTTGGCTTATAGTTTCTCATAGTAATCTCTAATGACTGCTTGTATTTCTAAGGGATTGGTTATAATAGATCCTTTTTCGTTCATGGTTTTGTCTATCTGGGTGTTCTCTCTTTTCTTTCTAAGGAGCCTGGATAGAGGTTTATCAATTTTGTTTATTTTTTCAACAAACCAACTATTGGGATCATTGATCTTCTCAACTGTTTTTTTTTTTTTGGACTCTATATTGTTTATTTCTGCCCTGATCTTTATTATTTCCTTTCTTTGGCTGGGTTTGGGGTAGTCTTGCTGCTCCCCTCTAGTTCCATTAAGTGCTCTGTTAGATTTTGAATGTGCGCTTTTTCTAGTTTGTTGAAATAGACCTGGATTGCAATATATGTTCCTCTTAGGACTGCCTTTGCTGCATCCCAGAGAGTTGGGATTGTTGTATTTTCATTTTAATTTGTTTCTATATATTTTTAAAATTCTTTTCTAATTGCCTGATTAGCCCAATCATTCTTTAGTAGGGTGGTTTTTAACCTTTACATTTTTGGAGGTTTTCCAGACTTTTTCCTGTGGTTAATTTCAAGTTTCATAGCATTGTGATCTGAAAATGTGCATGGGATGATCTCAAATCATTTATATTCATGAAGAGCTGCTTTATGCCCAAGTATGTGATCTCCCTTGTAGAATGTGCCATGTGCACTCCAGAAAAAGGTGAATTTCCTAATTTCAGAATGCAGAGTTCTAAATATTGTAACAGTTCCATCTGTTCCAATGAGTCGTTCAGGTCCATTGTTTCTTTAGGGATTTTCTGTCTTGTTGATCTATCCATTCCTTTCAGTGGAGTATTAAAGTCCCTGTAATTAGTACATTCTTATCAATAAGATTGTTTCTTTCTGTGATTAATATTTTTGTGTATTTGGGTGCCTCCAAATTTGGTGCATTGATGTTTATAATTTTTAGCTCTTCCTGATGGAGAGACCCTGTAATTATTATATAATGTTCTTCTTCATCTTTTGTTACTGCCTTTACTTTAATGTCCAGTTTGTCCGATATAAGGATGGCTACTCAGGCTTTCTTTTGGCGTCCAGTCACATGATAGATATTTCTCCATCCCCTTACACTCAATCCGATGGTGTCTTCAGGTCTAAAATGAGTCTCTTGTAGATAGCAAATAGATGGATTTTGTGTTTTTTAAAATCCTTCTGCTACCCTGTGTCGTTTGATTGGAGCATTTAGTCCATTTACATTCAGTGCTATAATTGAAACACGTGGGTTTGGATCCATTGTGTTCTCTGTAGAGGTCATGTTTCTACTGGTGTCTCTGTTACCTTGTATTCCTTGCAACATTTCCCTCATAGAGTCCCACTCAGGATTTCTTGTAGGGCTGGTTTGGTGGTCATTAATTCTCTCAATTTTTTATTATTTGGGAACACCTTTATCTCTCCTATTTTGAATGACAAACTTGCTGGAGAAAGGATTCTTGGCTTCATATTTTTTCTGTTCATTACATTGCCAATTTCCTGCCATTCCTCCCTGGCCTGTCAAGTTTCTTTACATAGGTATGTAACCACTTGATGGGTTTCCCTTTGTATGTTAGGGCCCTTTTATCCCTAGCTGCTTTCAGAATTCTGTCTTTATCTTTATAATTTGCGAGTTTCACTATCATATGTCATGCTGAATGTCGACTCTAATTACATCTTATAGGGGTTCTTTCTGCCTCTTGCATTTGAATGTCTATTTCTATCCCCAGATTCAGGAAATTCTCAGCTATATTATGGTCTATTACTCCTTCAGACCTCTGTATCTTTCTTCCTCTTCAGGAATTCCTATGATAGAGATGTTGTTCCATTTGATTGTGTCTCTCAGGTCTCGATTTCTTCTTTCCTGTTCCTGCATCAATTTCTCTGTTCTTTTTTTTAGGCTTCTTCTTTTGCTGTAACTGTGTCTTCTAATTCACCTATTCTTCTCTCTGCCTCTTCAATCCATGAGGTGGACATCTCCATTTTATTATTCACCTCAGTTATAGCCATTTTTTTTAAAAACTCGTTACACTTATTATCAAAGTCCCTAGTCATTGTATCAGTAGCTTCTCTGATGCTTTTTTCAAGCCCAGGGATTAATTTTATGATAATTGTTCTAAATTCCTGTTCAGTTATGTTGCTTAGATCTGTTTTGAGCAGTTCTGTGGCTGTGACTTCTTCCTGCAGTTTCTTCAGGGAGAGTTCTTTCGTTTTGTCATTTTGGGTAGTTTTCTGTCTCTTATCAGTTATAAAAGTTTATTGTGCAATCTGTACCTGTTGGTATATCTCTGTTAAAGGAGGCTTAATGACTGTTCAGGGCCTGTCATTTTAGGAAATGTTCTTTGAATGGTGTCTCTCAGTTTCTCTTGTTGTGCCTTTGATTATTTTATTTCCCTACTCAGTGATATTTGGGACCCTTTGTCATGCATACTTTGGCTTGTTTCTTGGGGTTGCTCTGAAAAGGACAACTGACAGACAGAGACACAGGAATTAGAAGCACGCAAATGCAGAGACAAATCACACAAACAAACAAATTAAAAGGGGGAATGGACGAAAAGAACAGGGAGAGGACAGAGAAGCCAAGAAGAGAAGAAAAAAATAAAGGGGGGCAAAAGCACAAAGTACAACGGACAGTCTAATAGCATATAACCATTTGAGGGGAGTGATATGCATGAGATAAAGGGGAATATATCTGGATAGCAAGAGAAAAAAAAAGCTGGAGAAAAGAAAAAGGAAAATAATGAGGAAAATTTTTAAAAAATTAAAAAAAAAAGAGTTAGAAACCAGTAATAATAAAAAATAAGTACAGAAAAAGCAGCAGCTCCCCCTAGTGGATAGACATGGTTTGGTGTAGGTAGGCCTCAGGGGCTGCTCTCAGAGGTCCCGCCTTGGTGTTTGCGAAGAGTAGAATAGTGGTGCCCCAAGCTCTGCTGGAAGTAAGTACTGCAAGCCATTCTTATGAGTCTGATCTCCTTATGCTGCAGCTGAGCCAAGATGTATTTTCCAGGCCCACCTCACTTAAAAATCCTAGTCCATGTACTTTTATGCTACCACAGATGAGATGTACTGGCTTTGGTGGCTGGTATCTTAGCTGGGATCTCATAGGGGGAGGGAGCAGTTTCTCTGGGTGCACGCCAGGATTTGTGCTACTGCTTCCAGAGGCGAGATTCGCTGCAGGAGGCAGCCGCCACCGCCGCCGCCAACTAGCAGCTGGGATCACATAGGGGGAGGGAGCAGTTTCTCTTGGTATCGACCAGAATTTGTGCTGCTGCTGCCTGAGTGAAGTGCACTGCTGGAAATGAGGTGCGCACTCCTGCCCCTGCAGCCGAAGTGCGCACCCCCGCATCCACTGTAGCTGCTGCTACCAACTCCCTGCGGCTATCACAGGGGTGGGGGCTATTTTTTCCTTGTGCCACCCGGATTCAGGATTCGCGCTGCCCCGCAGTTGTATATGAAGTGAGAGTTTTTCTTTCTGTGCCAGTTTAAATGTTCTTTATCTCTTATCTAGAGACCATACTATCAGCATTTTTAGTTTCTCTTTCTCTTCCCTTTGTCTCTCAGAGGCCCTGTTCATGCATTCCCTTTGTTAGGCTGGGGCACCCACCTCCCCTGTCCCTCTTGAACTAGTCCATTTTCCAATTTTCCCAGTTTGCACTCACTCACTCAGCCATCTTTGAGGTTGTCTTCTTTCTGGAGTCTGTATTTTCTCCTTCCATTCAGGCAGATAAGTGTAATGTCCTTCTCAGTTCGATAGATGGGGCGGACGAAGTTTACAGAGCTCCCCTCTTCTCTGCCATCTTGGCTCAAACCCCCAGTTAAGTCTCTCTCTCTCTCTCTCTCTTTCTCTCTCTCTCTCTCTCTCTCTCTTTGGAGGAGCCTTGCTAAAGTTTTATCAATTTTGTTTACTTTTTTTCAAAAAGCAACTCTTGGTTTCATTGATCTGTTCAACTGTGTTTTTGGATTCTTTATTGATATTTCAAACCTGATCTCAATTAATTTATATTTATGGAGGGCTGCTTTATGCCCCAGTATGTGATTTATCTTCAGGAATGCCATGCGCACCCGAGAAGAAGGTGAATTCCCTAGCTTCAGAATGCAGAGTTCTAAGTATATTTATCAATTTGATCTGTTCCAGTGTGTCATTCAGGTCCATTGTTTATTTAGTGATTTTCTGTCTGGTTGATCTATCCATTGCTGTCAGTTGAGTATTAAAGTCCCCTGCAATTAGCACATTCTTAACAATAGGACTGTTTCTGTTTGTGATTAACTGTTTTATGTAGTTGGGTGCTCCTGAGTTTGATACATAGATGTTTATAATTGTTAACTCTTCCTCGAGAGATCCTGTAATTCTTATGTAATGTACTTTGTCATCTTTTGTTACTGCCGTTACTTTAAAGTCCAGTTTGTCTGATATAAGCATGGCTACTCCAGCTTTCTATTGACTACCAGTCGCTTGATAGATATTTCTCCATCCCCTTACATTTAATCTGAAGGTGTCTTGAGGTCTAAAATGAGTCTCTTGTTGACAGCAAATAGATGGATTTTGTGTTTTTTTCAATCCATTCTGGTACCCTGTGTCATTTGATGGGAGCATTTAGTCCATTTACATTCAGTGTTATAATTGAAACATGTGGTTTTTAAAAAAATTTTTTAATGTTTTATTTATTTTTGATACAGAGAGAGAGCATAAGAGGGGGAGTGGCAGAGAGAGAAGGAGACACAGAACCGGAAGCAGGCTCCAGGCTCTGAGCTAGCTGTCAACACAGAGCCTGATGTGGGGCTCGAACCCATGAATGTGAGCTCTGACCTGAGCCAAAGTCAGAGGCTCAACCGACTGAGCCACCCAGGTGCCCTGAAACATGTGGGATTGGAATCATTGTTTTCTCTGTAGAGTTCATGTTTCTGGTGGTGTCTCTGTTACCTTGTATTCCTTGCAACATTTCTCTCATGGAGTCCCACTTAGGATTTCTTGTAGGACTGGTTTGGTGGTGATGAATTCTCACAATTTTTGTTTATTTAGGAACACCTTTATCTCTCCTTCTATTTTGGATGATAGGTTCACTGGATATAGGATTTTTGGTTGCATATTTTTCTGTTCATCACGTTGAATATTTCCTGCCATTCCTTTCTGGACTGCCAAGTTTCCTTAGATAGGTCTGTAACCATTCTGATAGGTTTTTCTTTGTGTGTTAGTGCCCTTTAGTCCCTAGCTACCTTCAGAATTCTCTCTTAATCTTTATATTTTGCTGATTTTACTATGATATGTCATGCTGATGGTCGGTTCCAGTTATGTCTTAAGGGGGTTCTCTGTGCCTCTTAGATTTCAATGTCTATTTCTTTCCCCAAGTTTGGGAAGTTCTCAGATATAATTCGATCAAGCACCCCTTCAAGACCTTTTTCTCTTTCTTCTTCTTCAGGAATTCCTATGATACAGATGTTGTTCCGTTTGATTGTATCACTCAGGTCTCAGATTCCCCTTTCGTGCTCCTGGATCAATTTCTCTCACTTTTTCTCCGCTTCCTCTTTTGCTATACCTATGTCTTTGAATTTACCTATTCTCCTCTCTGCCTGTTTAATCCGTGCAGTGGGCCCCTCCATTTTATTATGCACCTCATTTATAGCCTTTTTTTAAACTCTTGCAGTAATTTTGAAGGTTCCTAGTCTTTGTAACAATAGCTTCTCTGATGCTTTTTTCAAGCCCAGTGATTAATTTTATGACAATTGTTCTAAATTCTTGTTTAGTTATGTTATTTAGATCTGTTTTGAGCAGTTCTTTTGCTGTGACTTCTTCCTGCAGTTTCTTCAGGGAAGAGTTCTTTTGTTTTGTCATTTTGGGTAGTTTTCTGTCTCTTGTCAGTTTTAAAAGCTCGTTGTGCACTGTGTACCTGTTAGTATTGCTCTGTTAAAGGAGGATTATTGACTGTCCATGGCCTGTCATTTTAGGAAATATTCTTTTAATGGTGTCTCTCACTTTCTCTTGTTGTGCCTTTGAGTATTTTATTTCCCTACTCAGTGATATTTGGGACCCTTTGTCATGCGTACTTTGGCTTGTTTCTTGGGGTAGCCCTGAAAAGGAAAACAGACAGTGAAACACACAGGGAATAGAAGCACAGAAATGCACAGACAAATCAAACAAACAAAAACATTAAAAGGGGGAAAGGACGACAAGAAAAGGGAAAGGAAAGAGAAGTAAAGAAGAGAAGAAAAAAATAAAGGGGAGCAGAGATGACAAAGGACAATGAACAGTCTAAAAGTGTATAACTGGTCACGGGGAAAGATCAGGATGAGATAAGGGAGAATATATCTGGATGGCAAGAAAAAAAGAGGGAGAACGGAAAAATGAAAATAAAGAGTAAAAATTAAAAAAAATTAAAAAGGAAAAAAGGCAATAATAATAAAAAATAAGTACAAAAAAAGCAGCAGCATCCCCTCATTGATAGGTGTGGTTTGGTGAAGGTAGGTTTTGGGGGCTGCTCTCAGAGGCCCCGCCTTGGTGGTTGTGGAGAGATGAATGGCAGCACCACAAGCTCTGCTGGAACAAAGCACTCCAGGCCACTCTTATGAGTCTGATCTCCTTGTGCTGTTTCTGAGCCAAGCTGTATTTTCCAGTCCCACCTTGCTTCAAAATCCTAGTCCATGCACTTTTATGCTACCACAGATGAGATGTACTCACTCTGGTGGCGGGCTTCTTAGCCAGGATCTCGTAGGGGGAGGGAGCAGTTTCTCTAGGCACCAGCAGGGATTTGCCTTGCTGCTGCTGAAGGCGAGGTGCACTGCAAGGGGCGATGTGTGTGCCCCCACAGACACTGCCTGTAACTCCTAGCTGGCATCGTGTTGGGGGAGGGAGCTGATGCTCTTGGCGCTGGCAGGGATTTGCACTGCAGCTGCCTGAGTCCTTGTGTGCTGCCGGAAGCGAGGTGTGCGCTCCTGCAGCCGCAGCCCAAGTGTGAGCCCATGCTGCAACTGCCAACTTCCAGCTGGGATTGTATTAGGGGGAGGGAGCAGTCTCTCTTGGGGCCGACCAGGATTTTCGGTGCTGCTGCCTGTGGTGTGGGGCGCAGCCAGACATGAGGTGCATGCTCCCACAGTCAGAGCTGAAGCACTTACCCCCTCTCCCTCCACTGCCAACTCCCTGCTGGGATTGTGTAAAGGTGGGGATTATTTTTTCCCCCTGTTGGCACCTGGGATTCAGGTTTCGCACAGCTAATGCTGAAGGCGAGATGAGCTGTGGAAATTAGGGGCGGGCTCCCACTCCCGCACCCAAAGCTGAAATGCGGGCCCCTGTGGTCACTGCGCCAGCAGTCACCAACTCCCTGCTGGGATCGCATAGGGGTGGGGGTGTTTTTTCCTCTGTGCCACGCGGGTTCGGGATTTGTGCTGCCCAGCGGTTGTATATGGAGTGAGAGTGTTTCTCTCTGTGTCGGATTAAACGTTATTTATCTCTTGTATACAGAGAGTACTATGAGCATGTTCAGTTTCTCTTTCTCTTCCCTTTGTCTTTCAGGGGCTCTGCGTGCTTTCCCTGTGTTGGGCTGGGGCACCCACCTCCCCTGCACCTCTCGGGCTGGCGCATTTTCCAATCTCCCCAGTTCACACTCACTCACTCTGGCATCTTCGAGGTTGTCTTCTTTCCAGAGTCTGTATTTTCTCCTTCCACTCTTGCAGATAAGAGTAATGTCCTTCTCAGTTCGATAGATTGGGTGGACGAAGTTTACAGAGCTCCCTTCCTCTCCGCCATCTTGGCTTTTCATAATTTTTAATAACATTGTTAAGCCCCCGGTTCAACAATCTTAATCACTTCTTCACCTCTGAACTCTTTGTAATATAGGATTCCTTATTATTTAAGGCAATTTGAGGGAGAGAAAGATGGTGGCAGAGTGGGAAATCTGTAGGCATGTCTCCTCCAACAAACACAGGTAGGTAACTATCAAGCCATCCTAAATACCCCAGATATCAACCTGAAGACTGATAGAACAATATCCATAACTAAAGGGAGAGAAGTCACATTGAAGGTAGGAAGTGTAGGTGCTGTGGATGGGAGGGAGCCATGGTTGCAAAAAAGGGCAAGAGAAATGAATATATAAGGGAATGGTCAAGGAGAACTTTCCCCCCAAAAGAAAATGTCTTTGAAAGGGGCTTTCAGTCTAAGGGCCTGAATTTCATAAGTTATTGCAATCAGCAGGGCTTAAAGACTGGAGTTTGCAAATCAGCAGGCTTGGCAGGGAAAGAACTCAGAGGGCACTGCCCTGCTCCTGGAGAGAAGGCAGGGAAAGAACCTAGGAGCAGACAGCATGGAAACAGTGATCTGAAGAATGCTTGGAGCACACAGTGGGGAGATTACTCATACTTCCATTTCAGAGCACATTTCTGAGAGGCAGTGTTCACAAAGACATCTCTCCAGGGACAAAGGAGTTGGATGATGCCATTTCCCTCCCTCCATCTCAGCATAAACACAGAGACATCTGCAGGAAGCAGCACAGCACTGACACTGGCTGCCTAACTTGTTTACACCCCCATGAACTCTGGTATGACTTCCCTTCTCAGTCCAGCTTGCCTCAGTCCCATTATGGCAGGCCCCTCCCCCAGAAGACCAGCACAAAGTCTTGCCAACTATGTCTCTAAAGTCTGAATTTTTCAAGGTCGTCAGGCTTGGCTGGTATAAAGCCATGAGGGGCACTGTGCTGCTTCTGGAGAGAAGGCAGGGAAACAAGAGGGGCAAAGAGCAAACAAAGGAGCTGGCTGTGCCATTTCTCTCCCCTGCTCCTCAACATAAATAAACACAGAGCCACCTGAAGGAAGCAGCGCAGCATGGAAACTGGCTGCCTAACTTGTTTACACCATGTCCCATGCCCCTGTGCTCTGGCTGGACTGCACTTCTCATTCAAGCTTGCCTCAGTTCCAGTGCACTGGCCCGCTCCCCTGGAAGATAGCACATGTCCACACCATGTCTCCCAACCAGAGTTCTGTTGAGCCTCAGTTCTGGTGAAAGCCGTATCAGTACTCATTTCACAAGAGACCTAGTTAAAACACACCAAATTCAGGCCAGGGACCAAACACTGCCCACAGCAGGCAAGGAAAGCTTCTGCAGATGATTGGCTGGAAGAATAGAGCAGCCAGAGCAGAACAACAGAGCACATGCAGCATACACTGGAGACACTCCCTGAAGCACCAGGCCCTGCGCACTACATGACCTCTTCTTCATAAGGCCATTACTTTCAGGAGCAGGAAACATAACTGGCTTTTCTAACATGGAGAAGAAGGCAGAGACTTAGACAAAATGAGAAGACAATGGAATTTATGAAAACGAACTGAGGACTGAAAGGGGAGGGTGTGGGGAGGAAGGGGATGATGGTAATGGAGGGGGACACTTGTGGGGAGAAGCACTGGGTGTTATATGGAAACCAATTTGACAATAAACTAGTATAAATTAAAAAAAATAAGAATTTTTAGCAAAAAAAAAAAAAAGAAAGAAAGAAACATGATAAATGAAAGAGCAAGATAAACCCATGGCCAGAGATGTAAGCAAAACAGATACAAGCAACATACCTGATGGAGAATTTAAAGCAACAATTATGAAGATACTTATTGACGTTGAAAAAGAATAGAAGGGGCGCCTAGGTGGCTCAGTCGGTTGAGCCTCCGACTTCGGCTCAGGTCAGATCTCACGTTCGTGGGTTCGAGCCCCGCGTCGGGCTCTGTGTTGACAGCTAGCTCAGAGCCTGGAGCCTGCTTCCGGTTCTGTGTCTCCTTCTCTTTCTGCTCCTCCTCCTCTCATGCTCTGTCTCTCTCTGTATCAAAAATAAAGAAAACATTAAAAAAATAAAAAAAAGAAAAAAGAAAAAGAATAGAAGACATCAGTGAAATCCTTGCCACAGAGATAAAAGAGTTAAAAAGAAAAAGAATCAATCAAAGATGAGGAGTGCATTAAACAAGATTAGAAGCATGTGTAATGCAATAAACAGGAGGCTGGAGGAAGCAGAGGAATAAATTAATGACCTAGAAGAAAAAGTAATGGAAGATAATGAAGCTGAACAAAAGAGAGACAGAAGAATTATGCAACATGAGAATAGACGCATGGAACTCAGTGACTCCATCAAATATAATAACATTCATATTATAGGAGTTCCAGAAGAAGAGAGAGAAAAAGTGGCAGAAAATTTATTTCAGGAAATAATAGCAGGAAGCTTCCCTATTCTAGGGAAGGAGAAATACACTCAGATCCAGCAAGCACAGGGAACTCCCATCAAAACAAACAAAAGCAGGCTAACACCAAGATATATTGCAATGAAAATTTCAAATTATGGTGACAAGGAAAAAATCTTAAAAAATAGCAAGATGAAAGAAGTCCCTAACTTACAAAGAAAAACCCATAAGGCTAAGTTACAGATTTCTCTACAGAAACTTGACAATATAGAAGAGAGTGGAATGACACATTTGATGTTCTGAATGGGAAAAATATGTAGCAAAGAATACTCTATCCAGTTAAGAATACTCTATCCAGCCTAGGTGGCTCAGCTGGTTGAGTTTCTGACTATTGATATCGGCTCAGGTTATGATCCCAGAGTTGTAGGATGGAGCCTGCATCAGGATCTGTGCTGAGTATGGAGCCTGCTTTAATATTCCCTTTTTCCTTCTTCCTTTGCCCCTCTGCATGCTCTCTCGCTCTCTCTCTCTCTCGCTCTCTCTCTCTGTCTCTCTTATAATAAAAAAGGAGAATATTATATCCAGCAAGTCTATCTTTCAGGATGGAAGGAAGGATAGTTTCACAGAGAAAGAAAATCCAAAGGAGGTTGTGACTACCAGCACTGCCAGAAATATTAAGAGGGACTCTTGAGTGCAAAGGAGAGACCAAAAGTGACAAACACACACACACACACAAATCAGAGAAAATCTCCAGAAACAACGACAAGTAATAAAGTGGCAATAAATACATATCTATCAGTAATTACTTTGAATGTAAATGGACTAAAATTCCAATCAAAAGACATGGGGCAACAGAATGGATAACAAACAAGACCCACCTATATACTAAACTGCAAGAAACTCATTTTAGACCTAAAGACACTTGCAGATTATAAGTGAGGGCGTGGAAAAACATTTGTCAAGCAAATAGATGTCAAAGAATGAAAGCTGGAGTAGCAATAATTATATCGGACAAACTAGACCATTTTTTCTTGTATTGTTTTTATCTTGCTTTGGTATCAGTGTAATACTCGCCTCATAGAATGATTTTGTTTGTGTTCCCTGTATTACATTATTTGTGAAATTTTCATAAAGATTGTCATTAATTTTTTTTAACGTTTGGTAGCATTCCTCAATAAAGCCATGTAGTCTTGGGCTTTTCTGTGTTGGGAGATTTTTTGAGTCCTAATTCAACTTTCATTCCTGTTACTGAAAGAAGATTTCATATTCTTGGATTCAAGACTCATAATTCAATCTTGGTAACTTGTGCGTTTTTAGGAATTATCTGTTTTACCCCCTAAATTATCTGATTTGTGAGTATATAACTGATTATAGTAATCTGTTATCACACTATATATTTCTGTTGTAACTGTTATTGTTTTTTCTTTTATGTATCATTTTGGTTTTTGAGTATTCTCTCTTTTTTGCTTAGTTAACATAGTTAAAGCATTGCCAATTTTGTTTGTCTTTTGGAAAGACTGGTCTTTAGTTTCAATGGTATGATATTGTTTTTTTAAATCTGGTCTCTATTTTATTTTTGTTTTTGTTGTTGTTGTTTCCTTCCTCTATTAAATTTTAGCTAACTTTCTTCTTTTTCTTTTTTTTATAATAGTTTATTGTCAAATTGGTTTCCATATAACACCCAGTACTTCTCCCCACAAGTGCCCCCCACCATGACCATCACTCTCTCCCTCCCTCCGCCTCCCCTTTCAGTCCATGGTTCGTTTTCAATATTCAGTAGTCTCCCTTGATCTGTGTCCCTCACTCTTCCCCGCTCTCTTTCCCCCTTCCTCTCCCCATGGTCCCCTGCCAGGTCTCTCCTGTTAGACCTATGAATGCAAACATATGGTATCTATCCTTCTCTGCCTGACTTATTTCGCTTAGTATGACACCCTCGAGGTCCATCCACTTTCCTACAAATGGCCATATTTCATTCTTCCTCATTGCAATATAGTACTCCATTGTATATATATACCACATCTTCTTGATCCATTCATCAGGTGATGGACATTTAGGTTCTTTCCATGATTTGGCTATTGTAGAAAGTGCCGCTATGAACATTGGGGTACATGTGCTCCTATGCATCAGCACTTCTGTATCCCCTGGGTAAATCCCTAGCAGTGCTATTGCTGGGTCATAAGGGAGTTCTATGGATAGTTTTTTGAGGAGTCTCCACACTGTTTTCCAGAGTGGCTGCACCAGTTTACATTGCCACCAACAGTGTAGGAGGGTGCCTGTCTCTCCACACCCTCGCCAGCATCTACAGTCTTTTGATTTGTTCATTTTAGCGACTCTGACCGGTGTGAGGTGATATCTCAGTGTGCTTTTGATTTGAATTTCCCTGATGATGAGTGACACTGAGCATCATTTCATGTGCCTGTTGGCCATCTGGATGTCCTCTTTGGAGAAGTGTCTATTCAGGTCTTCTGCCCATTTCTTCACTGGCTTGTTCATTTTTCGTGTATGTAGTTTAATGAGCTCCTTGTATATTTTGGATGCTAGCCCTTTATCTGATATGCCATTTGCCACTCTCTTTTCCCATTCTATTGGTTGCCTATTAGTTTTTTGATTGTTTCCTTTGCCTTGCAGAAGCTTTTTATCTTGATGAGGTCCCAGTAGTTCATTTTTGTTCTTGATTCCTTTTCCTCTGGGGATGTGCCAAGGAAGAAATTGCTGCGATTGAGGTCTAGGAGGCTATTTCCTGCTTTTTCCTCAAGGGTGTTTATGGTTTCCTGTCTCACATTCAGATCCTTTATCCATTTTGAGTTTATTTTTGTGAACGGTGTCAGAAAGTGGCCTAATTTCATTTTTCTACATGTTGCTGTCCAGCTCTCCCAACACCACGTGTTGAAGAGGCTGTCTTTTTTCCATTGGTCACTTTTTCCTTCTTTGTCAAAGATTAATTGGCCGTATACTTGTGGGAGACCCAAAGAAAAAAGAGAATTACAGGCCAATATCCTTAATGAATACAGATGCAAAAATACTCAACAAAATACTAGCAAGTCAAATTCAACAGCATATAAAAAGTAGTATACATTATGATCAAGTGGGATTTATTCCTGGATTACAAGGCTGGTTCAACATTCACAAATCCATTAATGTGATACACCACATCAACAAAACAAAAGATAAAAAATCATATGATCCTGTCAATAGATGCTGAAAAAGCATTTGACAAAATACAACATCTCTTCTTAATAAAAACTCTCGAGAAAGTTGGGATAGAAGGAACTTACTTAAACATCATAAAAGCCATTTACAAAAAGCCCACAGCCAATGTTATCCTCAATGGGAAAACACTGAGAGCTTTCCCCCTGAAGTCAGGGACATGACAGGGATGTCCACTGTCACGACTGTTGTTTAACATAGTGTTGGAAGTCCTAGCATCAGCAATCAGACAACAAAAGGAAATAAAAGGCATCAGAATTGGCAAAGAAGAAGTCAAACTTTCCCCTTTGGAAGAGGACTTGATAGTCTACATGGAAAACCCGATTGACTCCACCAGAAGCCTTCTAGAACTGATCAATGAATTCAGTAATGTTGCAGGGTACAAAGTCAATGTACAGAAATCAGTTGCATTCTTATACACTAAATATGAAGCAACAGAAAGAGAAAGCAAGAAACAGATCCCATTCACAATTGCACGAAAAACCATAAAATACCTAGGAATAAACCTAGCCAAAGATGTAAAAGACCTGTATGCTGAAAACTATAGAAGACTTATGAAGGAAATTGAAGAAGACACAAAGAAATGGAAAAACATTCTGTGTTCATGGATTGGAAGAATAAACATTGTTAAAATGTCATTATTACCCAAAGCGATTTACACATTCAATGCAATCCTCATCAAAGTTGCACCAGCATTCTTCTCAAAGCTAGAACAAACTATCTTAAAATTCATATGGAACCACAAAAGACCCTGGATAGCCAAAGTAATATTGAAGAAGAAAACCAAAGCGGGAGGCATCACAATCCCAGACTTTCGCCTCTACTACAAAGCTGTCATCATCAAGACAGTATGGTATTGGTACAAAAACAGACACATGGACTAATGGAATAGAATAACTTTCTTCTTTTTCTAGTTCCTTGTGATGCAATGTAAAGTTGTTTATTTGAACGTTTTTTTCTAACACAAGCATTTATGCTATAAATTTCACACTAATACCTGCTTTTGCTGCACCCATAGGTTTTGGAATATTGTGTGTTTTTTTTCTTTTGTTTTGAGACATATTTTGATTTGCCGTTTGATTTCTTATTTGACCCATTGTTTGTGCAGGAATGTGTTGTTTAATATTTACATATTAAGGGGCACCTGGGTGACTCAGTCAGTTGAGTGTCTGACTCTTGGTTTTGGCTCAGGTTATGATCTCACTGTTTCATGAGTTCAACCCCATGTCAGATTCTGCACTGTGTTGGGCCTGCTTGGGATTCTCTCTTCCTTTCTCTCTCTCTCTCTCCCTCTCTCTACATTACCCCACTCATATTGTCTCTCTCAAAATAAACTTAAATATATATATTTACACATAAAATATTTAATATTAAAAAATAGAAAGCTATCATGAAAATTAAAATGATAATGATTGCTAAAAAAAGAGAATTTAAGTCAGAGTTTCTGTTACTTGAAGATGATACAACTTTCATACAATTCCATAGAATTGCCAGTACTTTTTTTCTGTTTTTCCCATTAAACTGTGAATTTCAGGGAAAGGACTGTGGTTTCATCTTCATATCTTTACTGCCTCATTCAGTGTTTGGCATGGAGTAAATTTTCAATATGTAACTTAAATGATCAAAACTGCCAAAAATTTCAATATCAATATGTTCATACTGAGTATACAATTGTATACAATACAATACAATATAGTATTTAATTTTATTCAAAATGTAGTCCTTATGATATTATCTACAAGAATCATGTTCCCTAAGTTAAAAATATAAATTATTACCTAGAGGTGAGTTAACAGTTTCTGGGAAACCTTGACTTTCATTTGATTTTACAGAAATATACTTTGAAGTGCCAAGAGGGTCTAACTAGGAGCATATTGAATTATGCTCTAGAGAGAAAATCAGAGGAATTCTGAGTAAAATAATATGGATCTAACAGTTGAGTGATGAGTTGAGAGTCAATAGCAAGAAACAGAATAAGAAGTTTGTGTAATATTATTGGATGTTTGCTTTGTTAATAATGTTCTTCAGTGCCAAGATTCAATATAAATATTGACTAATCAGATATGATATTGCATTATTCTGACAAAGCTCCTTCCTTCCAATGGATTCATATTTTTTTTACGGATTATCAGACACTACCTCATTCATCTGTACTCCATTCTTATGATCATTCTTATTGTACAGATTGGCAAACAGATTTTTGTGTGGCCAATAGTAGTGCCTGGTCTAAAATTATTTTTTGGCTGCAAAGAAAAATAAGTAAGTAAGATTGTCTATTGCAGAGAAAAGGCAATGATTTTAGCTGCCTGGAATAGGCTTAGAAGCAACAAGGAAAAAATAACAGGAGCCAGTTTCAATTTACAATAGAAAATCTTTCTTAACAAACAAATGTCCAATAAAAGAGATGGTTGCCCCAAGATATCTTGAACTGAACTTCTTATCATTACAAGTTTGAGCACATCTTTCAGAAATACAATAGGAAGGATTCTTCCATTGTTATAATATCTAAAATGCCATCAAATATAAATGAACAAGAACTCCTAAAATGATCACTATAGATCCTTGGCAAGATGGCTGAGAAATAGGGAGTTCTGTACTTCCCAATTGCATCTCTCAAAAACAAAAGGGCTGAAGCCACAGGACTCTGAACCACAAGAGTCAGGAAGGAAAAGAGACAAAGTCCACTAAGAAGACAGCTTCATAGAGCTACTTCAAGAAATAAGCCAAAGTATATATGGTGGAGAGTCCTAAATATCACTGAGTAGAGAAATAAAGTAATCAAAGCCACAACAAGACAAACCAAGAGACATCATTCAGAGAACACTTCCTGAATGGACAGGCCCTAGACAGTCAGTGAGCTTCCTTTAATGTAACAATACACAAAGGTGCAGAGCACATAACAAGCTTTTAAAACTGACAAGAGACAAAAAGCTAGCCAAAATGATGATACAGAAGAAATATCCTCTACAGAAATTTCAGGAAGTAGTTACAGCTACAGAATTGGTCAAAACAGATATAAGCAACATAACTGAGCAAGAGTGTAGAATAATAGTAATAAAATTAACTGCTTGGCTTATAAAAGGCATGGAAGACATTGCTACAAAGATTATGGATCTTAAAAATAGTTGTGATGAATTAAAAAATGCTATAAATAGGTGCATAATAAAATGGAGGCAGCCACTGCACAGATTGAAGAGGCAGAGAAGAGAATAGGTGAATTAGAAGACACAATTGTCGAAAAAGAGGAAGCCGAGTAAAAAGAGGGAAATTGATTCAGAAGCATGAAAGGAGAATTTGAGAACAAGAAATGCAATCAAATGGAACAATACCCATATCAGACGAATCCCAGAAGAAGAGAGAGATAAAGGGAATGAGTGGGTACGTGAACAAATTATAGCCGAGAACATTCCCAATCCGTGGAAGAAAACAGACATTGAAATACAGAAGACACAGAGAACTCCCCTCAGACGTAACTTGAATCGATCTTATGCATGAAATATCATAGTGAAACTGGCAAAATATAAGGATAAAGAGAGAATTCTGAAAGCAGCTAGAGATAAAAGGGCCTTAACATACAAAGGGAATCCTATCAGAGTGGTTACAGACCTATCTACTGAAACTTGGCAGGCCAGAAAAGAATGACAAGAAATCTTCAACGTGATGAACAGAACAAATATGTAGCCAAGAATCCTTTATCCAGCAAGCCTGTCATTCAGAATAGAAGGAAAGATAAAGGTTTTCCCAAACAAACAAAAATGGAAGGAATTCATCACCACTAAACCAGCCCTATAAGAAATCCTAAGGCGGACTCTATGAGGCAAATGTTGCAAGGAACACAAGGTACTAGAGATACCATTACAAGCATGAATCCTACTGAGAACACAAGGACTCCAAACTCATATTTTTCAATAATAACAGTGAATGTAAATGGACTAAATGTTCCATCAAAAGACATAGGGTAGCAGAATGGATAAAAAAAAAAACAAGATCCACATATTTTCTGTCTACAAATCCTCATTTTAGATCTGAGGACACTTTCAGATCGAAAGGGAATGGAGAGATATCTATCATGCAACTGGAAGTCAAAAGATAGCCAGAGTAGCCATACTTATTTCAGACAAACTGGACTTTAAAATAAAGGCAGTAACAAGAGATGAAGAAGGGCATTATTTAGTAATTACAGTGTCTAACCATCAGGAAGAGCTAACAATTATAGATATATATATGCACTGAATTCGGGAACACCCAAATACATAAAACAATTAATCAAAAATAGAAACAATCTTATTGATAAAAATGTGCTAGTTTATGAGGATTTTTATACTCCACTTACAGCAATGGATAGATCAACCAGACAGAAAATCACTAAGGAAATAATGGACCTGAATGATACATTGGAACAGATGGATTTGACAGATACATTTAGAACTCTACATCCTTATGCTATGGAATTCACTTTCTTCCCGAGTGCACATGGTATATTTTCCAACATAGACCACATACTGGGTCATAAAGCAGCCCTCTGTAAATATAAAAGAATTGAGATCATACCATGCACACTTTCAGATGATAATGCTATGAAACTTGAAATCAATCACAGAAAAAAGCCTGGAAAACCTCCTTAAACATGGAGATTAAAGAACACCCTACTAAAGAGAGAGTGGGCCAATCAGGAAATAAGAAAAGAAATTTAAAAATATATAAAACAAAGAAAAATGAAAAAAAAAGACAATCGAAACTCTTTGGGATGCAGCAAAGTCAGTCCTAAGAGGAATGTATATTGCAATCCAGACATATTTCAACAACCTAGACAAAGTGCACATACAAAATTTAACACCTCTCCTAAAGGAGCTAGAAACAGAGCAGGAAGGGTACCCCAAATCCAGCAGAAAAATAGAAACAATAATGATCAGGGCAGAAATAAACAATATAGAGTCCAAGAAAAAAAATAATTGAACAGATCAATGAAACCAAA
The DNA here is from genome assembly GCA_004023785.1 of Mungos mungo. Lineage (NCBI taxonomy): Eukaryota > Metazoa > Chordata > Mammalia > Carnivora > Herpestidae > Mungos > Mungos mungo. Next base: position 58,721 of record PISW01005736.1, read on the forward strand.
AGGTGGTTTTTGAAAAAATAAACAAAATTGCTTAACCTCTAGCTAGGCTTCTCAGAAAGAAAAGAGAGAGCACCCAAATAGACAAAATCATGAATGAAAATGGATCTATTATAACCAATCCCTCAGAAATACAAGCAATAATCAGGAAATACTATGAAAAATTAAATGCCAACAAACTGGAAAATTTAGAAGATATAGACAAATTCCTAAATAAACATGCACTACCAAAATTCAAATGGGAAGAGATAGAAAATCTGAACAGATCCATAACTTGAAGAAATTGAATCAGTTATCAAAAAACTCCCAACAAATTAGAGCCTTGGGCCAAATGGCTTCCCTGGGGAATTCTACCAGACATTTACATCAGAGTTAATACCCATTCTTCTCAAGCTATTAAAAAAATGGTGGGAAAACTTCTGTACTCATTCAAAAAGCTAGTATCTATCACATTGATTCCCAAACCAGAAAGACACTCAGCAAAAAAAGAGAACTACAGACCAATATCCTTGATGAATTCAAATGCAAAAAACCTCAGCAAGATACTTGCAAATCGAATTCAACAGCATATAAAAAGATTTATCCACCATTATCAAGTGGGATTCATTCCTGTGTTACAGGGCTGGTTCAATATTCACCAAACAATCAATATGATACATCACATTAACAAAAGAAAAGATAAAACCATACAATCCTTTTGATAAATGTAGAAAAAGCATTTGTCAAAATACAGCATCTTTTCTTAATAAAGACCCTCAAGAAAGTCGGGATAGAAGGAACTTACTTAAACATCATAAAAGCAATATATGAAAAGCCCCAGCTAATCCCATCCTCAATGGGGAAAAACTGAGAACTTTCCCCCTGAGTTCAGGAACAAGACAGGGATGTCCACTCTCACCACATTGTTTCTCATAGTGCTGGAAGTCTTAGCATCAGCAATCAGACAACAATAGAAAATAGAAGTCATCAGAATTGGCAAAGATGAAGTCAAACCTTCACTTTTCGAAGACGACATGATATACTACTTGGAAAACCCGACTGACTCCACCAGAGGCCTACTAGAACTGATGCATTTCAGTGAAGTCACAGGGTACAAAAATCAACGTGCAGAAATTGGTTACATTTTTATATACCAATAATGAAGCAACAGAAAGAGAAATCAAGAAACTGATTCCATTCACAATTGCACAAAAAGCCATAGAATACCTAGGGATAAACCTAACAAAAGACATAAAAGATCTGTACGATGAAAGCTATAAAAAACTTATGAAGGAAATTGAAGAAGACACAAAGAAATGGAAAAACATTCCATGGTCATGGATCGGAAGAATAAACATTGTGAAAATGTCATTACTACCCAAAGCAATCTACACATTCAATGCAATCCGCATCAAAATTACACCAACATTCTTCTCAAAACTAGAACAAACTATCCTCAAATTCGTATGGAACTACAAAAGACCCCGAATAGCCAAAGTAATATTGAAGAAGAAAACCAAAACAGAAGGCATCACAATCCAAGACTTTATCCTCTACTACAAAGCTGTCATCATCAAGACAGTATGGTATTGGCTCAAAAACAGACACATAGACCAATGGAATAGAATAGAGAACCCAAACTGGGCCCACAAATGTACGGCCAATTAATTTTTGACAAAGCAGGAAAGAGTATCCAATGGAAAAAAGATTGCCTCTTTGGCAGGTGGTGCTGGGAAAACTGGACAGCAACATGCAGAAGAATGAGACTAGACCACTTTCTTACATTTTACACAAAAATAAACTCAAAATGGCCGAAGGATCTGAATGTGAGACAGGAAAACCCTCGAGGAGAAAGAAGGAAACAACCTCCTTGACCTCAACCGCAGCAATATCCTCCTCGACACATTCCCCAAAGGCAAGGGAAATGAAAGCAAAACTGAACTCTTGGGACTTCATCAAGATAAAAAGGCTTCTGCCCTGCAAAGGAAACAAACAAGAAAACTAATAAGCACCCGACAGAATGGGAAAAGATCGTTGCAAACGACATATCAGATAAAGGGCTTGCATCCAAAATCTGCAAGGAACTCACCAAACTCCACACTCAAAAACAAATAACCCAGTGAAGAAATGGGCAGAAGACATAAACAGACACTTCTTCAAAGAGGACATCCAGATGGCCTACAGGCACATGATACGATGCTCAGCATCACTCATCATCAGGGAAACACAAATCAAAACCAGACTGAGATACCACCTCATGCCAGTCAGAGTGGCTAAAATGAACAAATCAAGAGACTATAGATGCTGGCGAGGATGTGGAGAGACGGGCACCCTCCTACACTCTTGGTGGGAATGTAAACTGGTGCAGCTGCTCTGGAAAACAGTATGGAGGTTCCTCAAAAAACTATCCATAGAACTCCCTTATGACCTAGCAATAGCACTGCTAGGGATTTCCCCAAGGGATACAGAAGTGCTGATGCACATGTACCCCAATGTTCATAGCAGAACTGCCAACAATAGCCCAAACATGGAAAGAGCCTAACTGTCCATCACCTGAAGAATGGATCAAGAAGATTTGGTATATATATACAATGGAGTATTACATGGCAATGAGAAAGAATGAAATATGGCCTTTTGTAGGAAAGTGGATGGACCTCGAGGGTGTCATGCTAAGCGAAATATGTCAGGCAGAGAAGGATAGATACAATATGTTTGCATTCATAGGTCTAACAGGAGAACAGGAGAAACCTAATGGAGGACCAGGGGGAGGGGAAGAGGGAGAGTTGGGGAGAGAGAGGGACGCAAAACCTGAGAGACTATTGAATACGGAAAATGAACTGAGGGTTGAAGGGGAAGGGAGAGGAGGGAAAAGAGGTGGTGGTGATGGAGGAGGGCACTTGTGGGGAAGAGTGTTATATGGAAACCAATTTGACAATAAACTATTTTTAAAAAAAAGAAGGATAAAGCATGGGTCTGCTCTGTTTTACAAACTTTCTTAGATATTTAACTTTGCTTGGTTATACTGTAAGATTGAATTTGTTAAACAATTTGTTTAGTCACACTGAATTATTTAACTGTTGAAATACTCATAAAGATTAAGAATTACATAACTATTTATGCTTATGAAATATATATAATTAGCTAATTGTGTAAAACTCAAAGTTCTAAATAACTTCAAACTTTCAAAGAAGAATGTTTATTGGGTATGGCCTGGAGACAAATTATTAAACACATTGAAATCATGCCATTTACAATATCATGGATGGAGCTAGAGAGTATTATGCTATGATAAATAAGTCAGCCAAAGAAAGAGGAGTACCATATGATTTCACTCATATGTGGCATTTAAGAAACGAAACAAATGAGCATGGGGGAGTAGAGAGAAAATCCAAGAAACAGACTCTTAGCTGTAGAAAATAAAATGATGGTTGCCAGAGGGGATGTAAGTGGGGGATGGGCTCCATAGGTGTGTGAGATTATGGAGGGCACTTTTAATAAGCACTGGGTATTGTATGTAAGTGATGAATCACTAAATTCTATAACTAATTCTATTCTAAATTTAAATGAAAACTTGAAGAAAATAAATAGCTGCATTAAGTATGGTATAAAAAGAAAATTTTATTTTTTTCACACTATTTATTAAATTCCTTTTGTGGAGTAGCTCTTGTTCCTGCCTGAATTCCCAGCTAGGTACTCGCCCATCATTATTAAATGTCTAGTACATTATAGTAATCACTCAATTCTAAACTGTAATAGAATTTAAATCTTTCTTTCTCCAGAACTAACCTATTTCAGATGGTACTGGGGAAGGCAAGTCAGCCTCTTGGACAGAAGCCATACAAACATTTCTCTAGATATTTCTTCTTTGGCGAGGGAAACAATAGCAAAATTAAACTATTGAGACTACACCAAAATAGGAGGTTTTCCACAATAAAAGGAAACATACACAACAGAAAAAGACAACCTACTGAATGGGAGATGTTTTCAAAAAATATAGCTAATTTATGTTATAATACAAACCTATAGTAATCAAAACAGTATGATATTGGCACAAAAATATACACATGCATTAATGGAACGAAATAGAAATCCCAGAAATGAACCGAAATCAATATGGTCAATTAATCTTAGACAAAGGAGTAAAGAATATACAAGGGGAAAAAGAAAGTATCTTTAACAAATGGTGTTGGGAAAACTGGGCAGGAACATGCAAAAAACAAAACTGACTACTTTCTGACACCAAACACAAAAACAAATTCAAATGGATTAAAGATCTAAGTGTGAGACCTGAAACCATAAGAATCCTAGAGAAGAATACAGGCAGTAACTTCTTTGATATCAGCCATAGCAACTTCATTCTTGATATGTCTCCTGAGGCAAGGGAACAAAAACAAAAACAAAATATTGGGACTTCATTAAGATAAACAGCTTCTGTATAGTGAAGGAAACAATCAACAAATGTAAAATAGTGTGTTATAATTTTAAGACTGTTTTATGTAAGCCTCAGGTAACCACAGGGGGAAAATCTGTAGTAAATACATATAAGAACATGATAACAAATTAAAAGCATACTGATAAAGGAAAGAGAGTTGGGGAGAGAGAGGGATGCAAAACTTGAGAGACTATTGAATGCTGCAAATGAACTGAGAGTTGAAGGGGAAGGGGGAGGGGGGGGAAAGAGGTGGTGGTGATGGTGGAGGGCACTTATGGGGAAGAGCACTGGGTGTTGTATGTAAACCAATTTGACAATAAACTATTTTTTTTAAAAAGCATACTGATATTAAAAGATATGAAAGACAAAAAAATAAAGATGAATCTCTAAAACAGTCAGAAAACACGTAAGAAAATTGCAGTAGTATGTTCTTACCTATCAATAATTACTTTACATATAAATGGATTAAACTTTCCAAGGAAAAGACAGAATAGCTGAATGAATAAGAAATCAAGATACAATGATATGCTGCCTAAAAGAGACTCATTTTAGTCTTAAGGACACAAATAAATTTGGAGTGAATGAATGGAAAAAGGTATTTCAAACAAGTGGTAACCAAAAAAGAAAAAAAACTGTAGGCATAGCTATACTTATATCAGAAAAATTAGACTTTAAAGGTGATAAAAAGAGACAAAGTCACTATATAATGATTAAGGGGTCAATTTATCAAGGAAACATAACAATTGTAAATATTTATTCAACCAACGTCAGAGCACCTAAATATGTAAAGCAAAATTTAACAGAGCTAAAATGAGACATAAAAAACAATACAATAATTGTTGGGGACTTTAATACCCCACTCTCAACAATGGATAGATCAAGACAAAAAATCAATAAGGAAACAGTGGATTTGTACAACACTATACAGCAAATAGACCTAAGAGACATATTCAGAACAGTCAATCCCATGACAGCAGGGTACACACTCTTCTTATATGCATGTGGATCATTTCCTAGGATAGACCACATGTTTGACCACAAAAAAAGTCTTAGTAAATTTAAGAAGATTGAAATAATACCAAGTAGCTTCTCTGAACACAATGGCTTGAAACTAGAAATCAGTAAGAAAAGGAAAAGTGGAAATCTCACAAATACATTAAAATTAAACAATACTCTTTTGAACAGCCAATTAATTAAAGACGTACACTCCTAGGTGTGCCTGGGACATTCAGTCTATTAAGGTCTGACTCTTGGTTTCAGCTTGGGTCATGATCTCATGCCTTATGACTTCGAGCCCCACATGTGGCTCTGCGCTGACAGCGCAAATCCTGCTTGGGATTTTCTCTCTCCCTCTCTCTGCCCCTTTTCCATTCTCTCTCTCTCTCTCTCTCTCTCTCTCTCTCTCTCTCTCTCTCTCTCTCTCTCTCTCAATAAGTAAATAAGTAAACAAGCAAGCAAACAAACAAACAAACAAAAAAAGAAGAGCACTCCTAAGTCCCTATCACTTGTTTAACCCATCCTCATCTACCTTCTGGTAACCATCAGCTTATTCTCTATAGTTAAGAGTCTGTTTCTTGGTTTGTCTCTTTCTTGCTTAAATTTTTTTTTTTTTTACCTTCGCTCATTGTTTCATTTCTTAAAGTCCACATATAAGTGAAATCATATCCATTTGTCCTTCTCTGACTTATTTTGCTTAGCATAATACTGTCAAGCTCCATTCATGTCATTGCAAATGGCAAGATTTCATTTCTTTTTATGGCTGAGCAATATTCTTTTATATGTGTGTGTGTGTGTGTGTGTGTGTGTGTGTACACACACACACATATACATACATACACACTTTATCCTTTCATCACTCTATGGACACTTCCATTCTTTACATCATTTGGCTATTATTGATAATGCTGCTATAAACATCGGGGTGCATGTATCCCTCTGAATTGATAATTTTGTATTCTTTGAGCAAATACTTAGTAGTATAATTGCTGGATCTTAGGGTCGTTCTACTTTTAACATTTTGAGGAAATTCCACAATGTTCCTCACAGTGGCTGCACCAGTTTGAGTTTTCACCAACAGTGTGACAGTGTTCCCCATCCTCCACATCCTTACTAATATGTGTTTTTTCTTGTATTGTTGATTTTAACCTTTCTGACAGGTGTGAGCTGATACCTCAGCATACCCTTGATTTACATTTCCCTGATGGTAAGTGATGATGAACATTTTTTCATGTGTCTGTTGGCCATCCATATGCCATCTTTGGAGACATGGTTTCTGCCCATTTTTTAATAATAGTTTATTGTCAATTGGTTTCCATATAATACCCAGTGCTTCTCCCCACAAGTGCCCCTCCTCCATGACCATCACCCCCTTCCCCCCTCTCCCTCCCCCTTCATCCCTTGGTTAGTTTTCAGAAAAGAGAGAGATTTTTAAGGCCAATGTCAGAGAAATTATGGCCTGTCTCCTCTAGGACTTTTATGGTTTCACGTTCACATTTAAGTCTTTACTCCATTTGATTTTATTTTTTGTGTATGGTGTAAGACAGTGATCCAGTTTCCCTAGCACCGTTATTTGAAGAGACCTTACGTTTTTCATTGTATATTCTTTTCTGCTTTCTCCAAGATTAATTGACCATATAATTGTGGGTTTATTTCTGGGTTTTCTATTCTTTCCCATTGATCTATGTGTCTATTTTTTGTGCCAGTACCATCCTGTTTTAATGACTACAGCTTTGTAGTATGACTTGGCATCAGGCATTGCAATATATCCAGTTGCTTTGTTCTTTAGGGTCTTCTGTGGTTTCATGCAAATTTTAGGATTATTATAGCTCTGTAAAAAATGTTGTTTTTATTTTGATAGGGATTCCATTTAATATGCATATTGGTTTGGCTAGTATAAACATTTTACCAATATTTGTTCTTATAACCCATTATCATGGAATGTTTTTCCATTTTTTTTTTGTCTCATTTTCAATTTCTTTCACCAATGTTGTATAGTTTTCAGGGTAGAGGTCTCACATTTTGGTTATTTTCATTCCTAGGTATTTTATTATTTTTGTTGCATTGTAAATAGGATTGGTTTTTTTTTTGAAGTTTATTTTTTAATTTACTTTTTTGACTATTAAAAAAGTTTATTTAACAAAAAAGTTCAATATGAAAATGCACGACCTGATTTTTATATTGTAGTAAAACAGGTGCAATGGAGGGGACATGTGGAAGCAGTTGGTTTCTTCTGGTGAAAACACCCATTGTTTATACTCATTCCAAGGCTTCTAACATGATTATACTATTTCCTTGAATTACCACCATTCCAATATTGTTCTGTTGCCCACTAGTTGCCATCTCCACACATTCATCTATTACAAGGTTCATAAAGGGATCGAACCCCCGCAATATTCCTTGGACATGTCTGCCACCACTTAATTTCAATGATAATTTCTTGTCCATAAACTTTTTCAACTCCAGAGGGTGAGCTTTGCTCATGGTGTCTCTTCGGTGAGCTCAAAGATGCCTCCAAACGGAATTCCTAATTTACTTTTAAGTAATATCTACACCCAATAATGGGCTCGAACTCACAGTCTTGAGATCAGGAGTCCGATGCTCTTCTGACTGAGCCAGCCAGTCACTGTGGGACTGTTTATTAATTTTTCTTTCTTCTGCTTCATTATTAGTATATTGAAAGGCAATATATTTCTGCACATTAATTTTGTATCCTGCGGCTTTACTGATTTTGGTTATTAGTTCTAGCAATGTTTTTGGTGAGTTAATTTGGATTTTCTATATGTAGAATGATGTCATCTTCAAATAGTGAAAAGTTTACTTCTTTCTTACCCATTTGGATGCCTTTTATTTCTATTCTTGTTTGATTACTGTGGTTAGGACTGCTCATGTTTTCTATTTCTTTCTGCTTTAGTTTTAGTATGTTATTAGGAACTGACCCATTTTGTTCTAGGTTGTCCAAGTTGTTGGCATATAATTTTTCATAATCTTCCTACAATTTTTTGGATTTCTTTGATGTTAGTTTCTATTTCTCCTCTTTCACTTGTGATTTCGTTTGTGTGAGTACTTTATCTTATTTTTGTCTTTTTATGGGTCTGGATAGATGTTTATCAACCTTGTTTATGTTTTCAAAGAAATAGCTCCTTGTTTCATTGATATGTTCTATAGTTTTTGTTTGTTTCTATATCATTTATGTTTGCTCTAATCTTAATTCTTTCCTTCTTTCTCCTGGTTTGGGGTTTTGTATGGTTTACGTAGAATTTTTCTTACTTCTAGAGTTAGACGCGTATTACCCCTTAGAATCAATATTGCTGCATCCCAATGATTTTGGATCACTGTTTTATTTTCTTTTGTTTTCATGTAATTTTTTATTTATTCTTTGATGTGTTGGTGAACCATTCACTCTTTTGTGGCCTGCTCTTTCCAGGTTTCTCTTGTAGCTGATTTCCGGATTCATAGTGTTGTGGTCAGAAAAGGTGCATGTTATGACTTTGATCTGTTTGACTTAGTTAAGACTTATTTTGTGGACTAAAATGTGGTCTATTCTGGATACTGTTCCATATGCAGTTGAGAAGATGTGTATTTTACCTTTTTAGGATGGAGTGTTATGAATATATATGTGAACTCCATTTGGTCCAACGTGTCATTCAAAGCTATTGTTTGCTTACTGTTTGTCTTTTTCAATAACTTGTCCATTGTTGTCACTGGGGTTTTAAAGTCCTCTACCATTATTGCATTACTATCAATCGTTTATGTTTGTTGTTTACAGTTTCATGTATTTGGGAGCTTCCATGTTGGGTTAATAATATTACAACTGTTATATCTTCTTATTGGATTGCTTCATTTATGAATATATAGTGTCTTTCGTGGTCTTTTGTTACAGTCTTTGTTTCAAATTCTAGTTTGTCGAATGCAGAATTACTAGTCTGGCTTTCTTTTGAAACCATTTACATGATAAAAGCTTCTCTTTCCCCTCACTTATGATCTGAGAGGAGGCTCTTGTATAGAGCATATAGGTGTGTCTTCTTTAGTATGTATTCTGTAACTATGTTTTTGATTGGAGCATATAGTACATTTCATTCAAAGTAATATTGATATATATATGTATTTATTGACATTTCATTACTTGCTTTGTGGGGTTTTTTTGTAGTTTTCTTCTGATATTTTCTTCTCTTGCTGTGGTTTTTGTTTTTTTTGGCTTTATTTAGTGATATACTTGGATTTCTGTCTCTTTGTCTTTGCATATATATATATATATGTGTGTGTATATATATATATATATATATATATATATATATATATATATATATATATATATATATAATTGATTTGTGGTTACCGTTAGGTTTGTATATAATATTTTCTTAATATAGGAGTCTATAGTAAGTCTATGGTCACTTAAGTTTGAATCAATTCTTTACTCCTCTCATCCACGTTTTAGGTGTATGGTGTCATACATTACATTCTTTTATTTTGTGACTTCCTTGAGTGATTTTTACTGATATACTTATTTTTACTACTTAGGAGCTTCCAATTTCTATACTTCTAATTTTTATATCACTTATGGTCTTTTCTTTCCACTGAAAGAGGCCATTTTTATATTTCTTGCAGATGTGGTGTAATGGTCATCAACTGCATTTGTTTTTATTTGTCTGGAAAACTATCTATCCTTATATTTTGAATGATAGCCTTGTTGGATATAGTATTCTTGGCTGTAGATTTTTTCCTATTCAGCACTTTGAATATGCCATTCCTTTCCTTTCAGGCTTTCAAAGTTTCTGCTGAAAAACCCCTGATAAACTTAGTAATTTTCCTTTTTCTGTATCTGTCTTCTTTTTTCTTGTTGTTTTTATAATAATTATTTTATCATTATATTTTGTCATTTTAATTACATATTTTTTAAATTTTCATTTTTAATTTTTTAGAGATAGCATGAGTTGAGGAAAGAGGTAGAGAGAGAGAGACTGAGAGAATCTTAAGCAGGCTCCACTCTCAGCATGGTTTCTAATGCGATCCTCAAGCCCATGACCCTGGAATCATGACTAGCACCAATATCTATCAGATGTTCAACCTACTGAACCACCCAGGCACCCTGTCATTTTAATTATAATATGCCTTAGTGTGGACTTATTTTTTTGATTTTGTGGGATGTTCTCTGTGCCTTATGCATTTAGATATCTGCTTCTTTCTCAGATTAAGAAAGTTTTTAGCTATTATTTCTTAAAATAAATATTCTGTACCCTTTTCCCTCTCTTTTCTTCTGAGGTTCTTATTATTTGAATATTATTATGCTTATTGCACTCAAATAAAAATTACATGAAGAAAAATGTAAGTGAAAATACAACAGTCCAAATTCTCTGGGATACACCAAAAGCTATCTTAAGAGAGAGGTGTAGAGCTATAGAGGCCTTCCTGAAGAGTCAAGAAAAATCTCAAACAAACAACCTAACTTTATACCTGAAAGAGTTATAAAAACAAAAACAAACAAAACCCAAAACAAACAAAGGGAATGAAATAATAAATATTAGAACAGAAATAAATGATACAGAAACTAAACAAACAAATAAATAATAAAACAAATAAATAAAACCAGAAGTTGGTTCTTTGAAAAGGTCAACAAAAATGATAAACCTCTAGCCAGACTCATAAAGGGTATGCTTTCCCAGCTGCTTTTTCTCTTCCCCTTGTCTCTCCACAGAAGGGGATCCCTCCCTTCCATGCTTATGTGGCCCATTTTATCTCCCCCAGTTTGCAGTCACCCACCTATAATCCTTTAGGTTGTTCTAGTTTCTCCTTGGTAGACTCAGTCTTTTTTTCTCCCAGGTTCTTGGGGTTCAAAGTCTTTTGGCTTCAGCCCTTCTTTGTTTGAGAGATGTGGGAAATATGGCTCCCTCTAATTCTTTGACATGTTGGCCTCTCCTCCCCAAACTCCTTTTATGAGGCTAACATTACCTTGATCTCAAAATCAGACAAAGACACCACTAAAAAGAATTACAGACCAATTTCCCTGATGAACATGGATGCAAAAGTTTTCAACAAGATACTAGCAAACCGAATCCAACAATGCATTAAAAGAATTATTCACTGATATACCATGTGCGATTTATTCCTGGGCTCCAAGTGTAGTTTAGTATGTGTAAATCAACATGCTGCATCACATTAAAAAAGGATAAGAACTATATTATCCTCTCAAATGATTCAGAAAAACTATTTTACAAAGTAAATCATCCATTCATGATAAAATCCCTCATGAAAGTAGGGATAGAAGAAACACACCTCAAGATCATACAGGCCATATACAAAAGACCCAGGGCTAATATCATTCTCAATGGGGAAAACTGAAAGCTTTCCCCCTAAGGTCAAGAACAGGATAGGGATATCCACTTTCACCACTGCTGTTCAACATAGCATTGGAAGTTCTAGCCTGAAAAAACAGAAAACAAAAAGATATAAAAGCATCAAAATTAGCAAGGAAGAAGTCAAACTTTCACTCTTCACAGATGACATGATACTCTACATGGCAAACCCAAAATATTCTACCAAAAAACTGCTATAATGAATACATGAATTCAGGAAAGTCACAGAATATGACGTCAATGTACATAAATTATTTACATTTCTATATACCACTAATGAAGCAGCAGAAAGAGATATCAAGGAACTCTTCTATTTACAATTGCACCAAAACCATACAATATCTATGAACAGACCTAACCAAAGAAATAAAATCTGTATGATGAAAACTATACAAAGCTTATGAAATAATTGAAGAAGTTACAAAGAAATGGAAAAACATTCCATGCTCATTAATTGGAGAAAACAAAAATTGCTAAAATGTTGATACTACTCAAAACAATCTACACATTAAATGCAACCCCTATTAAAATAAGAGGAAAATTCTTCACAGAGCTAGAACAAACAATCCAAATTGATATGGAACCAGAAAAGACCTCAAATAGCCAAAGTAGTGTTGAGAAAGAAAAGCAAAGCTGGAGGCATTACAATTCTGGACTTAAAGCTGTATTACAATGCTGTAATGATCAAACAGTATGCTACTGGCACAAAAACAAACAAGTAGATCAATAGAACAGAATCAAGAACCAAGAAATAGACCCACAAATGTATGGCCAACTAATCCTTGACAAAGCAAGAAAGACTATCCAACGGAAAAAAGACAGTCTCTTCAACAAATGGTGTTGGAAAAAGTGGACAGCAATATGCAGTAGAATGAACCTGGAATATTTTCTTCAACCATACACAAAAATAAACTCAAAGTGGATGAAGGTGTAAAATGTGAGGCAGGAAACCATCAAAATCTTAGGGGAGAAAAAAAGGCATCAGTCCCGGCAACATTTACTAGACATGTCTCCAGAGGCAAGGGAAAGAAAAGTAAAATGAACTATTGGGATCTCATTAAAATAAAAACTCCTTCACAGTGAAGCAAACAATCAGCAAAACTAAAAGGTAACCAGGGCACCAGGGTGGGTCAGTTGGTTGAGCATATTCTGACTTCAGTTCAGGTCATGACCTCACAGCTTGTGAGTTTAATCCCCCCATCAGGCAAGGTGCTCACAGCTCAGAGCCTGGAGCCTACTTCAGATTCTGCGTCTCTCTTTCTCTCTTTATCCCTCCTCTGCTCATGCTGTGTCTCTCCCTATCTAAAAAATAAATAAACATTAAAAATTTAAAAACAACAACTAAAAGGCAACCAAAGGAATAGGAGAAGATATTTGTGAATGACATATCAAATAAAGGGTTAGTATCTAAAATCTATAAAGAATTTACCAAACTCAACATCCAAAAAACAAACAATCCAATGAAGAAATGGCAAATATGAACAGACACTTCTCTAAAGAAGACATCCTGATGGCTAACAGACACATTAAAAGATGCTCAACATCACTCATCATCAGGAAAATACAAATCAAAACAACAGTGAGATATCACCTCACACCTGTCAGAATGGCTAAAACGAATAACTCAGGAAACAACAAATATTGTAAGGCTGCAGAAAAAGTGGAATCCTTTTGCATTCTTGGTGGGAATGCAAACTGGTATAGCCAGTCTGGAAAGCAGTATGGAGGTTTCTCAAAATATTAAAAATAGAGCTACTCTATGACCCAGCAATAGCACCACTAGGTATTTATCCAAAGGATATAAAAATGCTGATTAAAAGGGGCACATACACCCCAATGTTTATAGAAGGACTAGCAACAATAGTCAAACTATGGGGGTGCCTGGGTGGCTCAGTGGATTAGGCATCTGACCTTGGCTCAGGTCATGATCTCATGATTTGTGAGTTTGAGCCTGTGTCAGGTTCTGTTCTGACAGTTCAGAGCCTGAAGCCTGCTTTGTATTCTGTATCTCCTTCTCTGCCCCTCCCTCACTTGTGCTCACATGCTCTCTCTCTCTCAAAAATAAATGAACATTACAAAAAACAATAGCCAAACTATGGAAAGAGTCTAAACAGCCATCTCCTGACAAATGGATAAAGAAGAAGTGATATATATATATAATATTACTTGGTGATCAAAGAGAATGAAATCTTGCCATTTGCAACAACAATGATGGAACTAGAATATATTATGCTAAGCAAAATAAATCAGTCAGAGAAAGAGAAATACCTTATGATTACACTCACATGTGGAATTTAAGAAACAAAACAGATCAATGGAGGGGAAGAGAAGGAAAAATAAGATAAAAACATAGCATGAGACAAATCATAAGAGATTCTTAAACACAAAGAACAAACTGAGGGAGGCTGGAATGGTGTTGGGTGGAGGGGATGGACTAAATGGGGGATGGACATTAAGGAAGACACTTGTGGGGATGAGCACTGGATGTTATATGTAAGTGACGAATCACTAAATTCTACTCCTGGAACCATTTTCACACTATGTATTACATAACTTGGATTAAATAAAATAAAAAAATATATACCTATATCTAGCTAGCTAGTTATATGTGTGTGTATATATGAAAGCAGTCTAAGTTCCTATTGATAGATGAATGGATAAATAAAATGTAATACTTATATATACATACAATGGAATATTATTCAGCCATAATACAAATGAAATCTTACCATTTGCAACAACATGGATTGATCTAGAAAATATAAAGCTAAGCAAAATAAGCCAGTCAGAGAAAGAGAAATATCATATGATTGTGCTCATATGTGGATGTTAAGAAACAAAACAGCAAACAAAGAAAAAAAAAAAAGATATACCAAAAATCAGACTCCTAACTATAGAGAACAAACTGATGGTTACCAGAAGGAAGGTAGGTGAATGGATTAACTATGCTGGAATTAATAGAATAAAATAAACCTGCTTCTAAATCCAAGAAGACAAAAAAGGAAAGAAAGAAAAAGAGAAGTAAATTGGGTGATTGGATAAAGACCTAATGTCTGTTTTATATTGGATGGTTAGGATCTGAAGAGATGGCATTTAAGATGATTCAAGGATAATGAACAATACAGAACTTTCACAGAAACCAATAAAGGAATGTATCCAGACTGATAAATGGATTAAAAAGCCTTTGGTTCAACATTAGTGATATCAGAGAAAGCAGTTTTGGTAAAAGAGCAGAAGATAAAAGAAAGATTAACAAAGAGAGAAAGAAGCCTAATGTAGAAAAAGAAAACAAACTGGAAATGCAATTGATTAGGATTGAAGAAATGGAAAGTGGTGGAGTCACTTTGGCAAGAAATTTTTTTATAAAGTTAAACATACACTACTGTCATGACCCTGCAATTCCACTCTTGGATGGACCCAACAGAAATGAAAGCATATGTTCATACAAATACAGCAGCCTCATTCAAAGTAGCTAAAAGGTGGAAACAATCCAGATTGAAAAACTATTGAATGAATAAACAAATTATAGTTCATTCAGACAATGGAGTACTATTCAACAACAAAAGGAACAAACTATTTATGCAACGTGGATAAATTGTAAATGTATACTCCTTAATGAAAGAAGCCAACTTCCAAGGTTGCATATCACATTATTTCATTTTTGACATTCTAGAAAAGGAACACTTATAGAACAGAAAAAAGGAGTTGACAGGGACTGGGGTAAGAAGTAGTTTTTTTGGGAGCAGTAGTTTTTAAAGGAGCAGCACACAAGAATTTAGGGAGTAATTATGCGTTTCTCCATACCACATAGAGTGTTTTTTGCTAAATATATTCTTGGAGTTTCTAGAATCTTATTCTTTAGAAAATTAGATTACCTTAGAAGAAAAACCTTTGTTGGTAGTTGGCATATTTCAAATTAACTTGATTAATCCATTTTCTCCGAGCAAAAAAGAAAGTCTAAATGTACTGAAAATGTGAAAGATAAATTAATGGAGGTGAGAAGATAAGATGGTGGATTAACGTTCATCCAGGGCAAAATGCACTCTGGGAAGCCTATGGAAAATGTCAGCTATCGTATCCATCATATTTCTCAGGCCAAACAACAGAAACTATGAATTGAGACCACTAAGGAGCTGTGTTTGCTCAATATCAAATAGTAAGAGATGTTGCCTAGGAGTTTCTAAAGAATTGATCATTGAGCAGTCTGAGAGTATCCCAGCACATGACTAGAATTTAGCTGTGTTGATAGAAAACCAAATGTGAGAGAAAGATTGCAAAAACACACAGCTCAAAAGGACACAGTAACTTATAAATAAATTAAACTATTTGCATTGATCATGACCATGTGAGCCCTACTAGCTTCATTTATAAAATTAGGATAAAACCTTACATGCTAAAGATAGGAGGCCAGATTAGGTAATCTCAAGATTTCTTCTTGCTTAAAGTTTCTTAAATCCTTTGCTTTGTGGAGAGAAAATTGTCTTCTGAGTTTCAAATACTGAACTGATTATATAGGACGCATAAAAACCACTGAACATGATAAAAGACTTACAGGAAAAAAAACATGTTTCAAAACTTATCTTTAGGAACTACAGATAGAGATTAATTTTGTGAAAGAAGACTTACAGAAAACAATAGTTTGTTTTTGAAAAAAATATCTTGATGAATAGTATTTGATGTTTTAAATGTCAAAGGAAAATCAACTTTATCTTTATCCTATTGTTATTGACGATTGAATCTCAGGGCAACAGAATGATCTGTGCTATCATTGCAAACAGTAACATTTAGTGCACATTGGATTAAAGCAGGAGACAATTATCTAGCTAACAGTAACTTGCTAGATGGTTAAGAATACCAAAGCAGAAGAAATACAATTTATAAAAATATTCTGAAGTTATTTTGAAAAATGTAATAAGCATCATCATATTTTTTAAATTATTTTATTTTAATTTCTGTATATTGTGTGTGTATGCATGTGTGTGTGTGTGTGTGTGTATATATATATATACATATAACATATACATATACATTCAGATTCATTTCAGGTGACAATATAGTGATTGGAAAATTCCACATATCAGCCAGTGCTCATCACAACAAGTGTACCCCTTAATCCCCATCACCTATTTCATGCATCCCCTCCACCCACCTTACCTCTGGTAACCATCAGTCTGTTCTCAATAGTTAAGAGTGTTTCTTCTCTCTCTCTTTTTCCCCCTTGCTCCTTTGTTTTGTTTCTTAAATTCCACAGATAAGTGACAAATATATTTGTCTTTGACTGATTTCTTTTACTTCGCATCATACTCTCTAGGTCCATCCACATCATTGGAAATGGCAAGATTTCATTCTTTCTTATGGCTGAATATTATTCCATTGTATATGTTATCAGACTTGCTTAGGGTGGATGACAAAGATTGCATTTGTTAAAATCAAAAACTAAAATCTAGACCTCTACAATATTCTTCATTCAAAGGAAATATCTGGATAGTGAGGAATTATACACCATTTATGCAAAATTGTGCTTATCTGGGAGTAAAGGTCAGGCTTTTAAAATCCTGACCCACAAAACTGGATTTAAGAGGGAAAACTTTGAAATATCCAGAAATAGAGATATTGCCAACTCTGCAAAATTTTCTCAAAAACTATTGACTTAGCATTATGTGAAAAACATTGTTTCTAGCTAAATAAGTTTCCTCATTATCTAGTTTCTCCTAGCACCTCTCATCTTGGCCCTAATTTGATTGTGGATAAACCCAGTGAAAAAAGATATCTGACAAGCAGAAAGAGGTGTCATCAAATTGAGAACTGTAATTAGGGAGTAATTTAATCTAGAGACCCAGACAAACCACAAAACTGTCTAGGGGATCACAAAATCACAGCATGGAACAACTTACATAGCAATTAAGGATTATGCATCAAACAGAAGCAAAAGAGGTTTAGATTAATTTTGTTATAATTCATTTACCTGTTTATTAAAGCTGTAAAGCAAAGGTGATACCTACCTAATGTGATGTCCTACCTAAACTGGTCGAATATTCCAATATTTTGATACTTAAAGGTAAAATGTAATCATCCATTATCAGATCAATGAAGCTTTCCTGTTCATTGGAAGCCCTCTATTTTCAAGGCCTATCTAGGGGATAATTTAATTCAATAAAGTGTTACTACACACATTATATATAGTGTGTATAACAATGCAATATAGGTATACACATTACTCACAAAAAATATGAGCTAGAGGTTGAGGAGGGAGGTATTCCAGATGAAGAAGTCAGACTTTGGTCTCTAGTGGGGGATACAGACATCCAAACAAGTAACTAGTTTAAGAAAGAGAGTTAGAAATGTTGACAGGAATTTAACGTGCTGGGTATTAGGGAGATGAAGAAGTAAGTTTTGCATTCTCTCTGGGGGAGGTATGAGAAGGCCTGCTGGTATAGCTAAGAATTGAGCAGGCTCCAAAAGATTAGCAGATTCAGGGCACCTGGGTGGCTCAGTCAGTTAAGTGTCCAGCTTCGGCTCAGATCTTGTGGTTTGTGAGCTCAAGCCCCACGTCAGGCTCTGTGCTGTCAGCTGAGAGCCTGGAGCCTGCTTTGGATTCTGTGTCTCCCTCTCTCTGTTCCTCCCCCACTCATGTTCTTTCTCTCTTGGTCTCTCAAAAATAAATAAATATTTTAAAAAAAGATTGAGCAGATGGAAAATATAGCAATTTAATAGAAGTACATGGTAAATTTAAAGAAAGGCAAATATTCTGGTGTAGCTAGGATAAAACAGAGACATGGTCAGATAAGACAGGATAGGTAATTAAAGATGGCCTTGATTTCCAAGATGAGATTTAATTTTGTTTTACAGGCAATTGAGAGCCATTAAAAGTTTTTGAGCAAGAGAATAACAGATGGGAAGCTTTTCTTGAGAAAAAAAATGATCTGGATGGGGAACTGTTGTAGTCATTCAGAAGAAAAAGGAAAACATACAGGCTTAAGTTAGGACAGTAATAGTGGTAGAGGAGTGGACCTGTATACAGTATCTTTTTTTTTTCAATGTCCAGGAACAGCAAACTATGTAATCTATCTTCTAAAAAGAATTTATCTGACTTTTAAAAACGTGAATCCTGTAATTTATAGGTTGCAAGTCCTCTTAGAAATTATAGCCCAACCCCATTCATGTGATAAACCTGAGATCTAAACCAAGAACGTGACTTATCCGAGTCACATGGCTAGTTATTGGCTTTTGAATTGCCAAAGATAAGGTAACAGGTGATCATCATGAAAATAATCCCCAAGAATGGCTCTGTATGGCTAATCTTAGGTCAATAAAGTGCCAAACATTGTAGTGCATCAAAAATGAAAAATACATTTAGGCATCTTAGTTTTGTATCTAAACTGGACAGCATTTTAAATGTTTAAGGATCAATGGAGAGTCTGTGGCTTATATTTGAATCTTGAAAAACATCTCAGCCAACTTGGTCAACCGAGATTTATATCTAACAAGAATGTGGTGACTTTTCCTGCAGCCATTTGTTATCTTATTTATTATAACATTAGAGAACTCATTCAAGGAGGGAAGAGCCAAGATGGCAGAGAAAAAGAGAACTCTGTAAACTTCGTCCACCCCATCTATCGAACTGAGAAGGACATTATTCTTATCTGCAAGAGTGGAAGGAGAAAATACAGATTCCAGAAAGAAGACAACCTCAAAGATGCCTGAGTGAGTGAGTGCGAACTGGGGAGATTGGAAAATTGGCCAGCCAGAGAGGGGCAGGGCAGGTGGGAGCCCTAGCCCAACAATGGGAAAGCACACATAGCCCCTGAGAAACAAAGGAAAGAGAAAGAGAAACTGAACACGCTCATAGTACTGTCGCTATACAAGAGATAAAGAACGTTTACACTGGCATGGAAAGAAAAACTCGCACTCCATATATAACTGCCGGGCAGTGCAAATCCTGAACCTAGGTGGCACAAGGAAAAAACTGCCCCACCCTGGGCGATTCTGGCAGGAAGTTGGTGGAGGCAGTGATGGCTGCGGCGGCACACTTCAGCTGTGGCTGCAGGAGTGCGCACCTCATTTCTGGCAGCCCACTGCGCCTCAGGCAGTGGCAGCACGAATCCGGCCTGTGCCAAGAGAAACTGCTCCCTCTCCCTACATGATCCCAGCTGGAAGTTGGGGGCGGCAGTGGCAACAGCGAAAGCTGCTGCTGCCGGGGCACTCACTTCGCCTCCTGCAGCGCACCTCGCCTCTGGCGGCAGCAGCAGTGCAAATCCTGGCCAGCATCAAGAGAAACTGCTCCCTCCCCCTAGGAGATCCTGACTAAGAAGCCAGCCACCAAAGCAAGTACATCTCATCTGTGGTAGCATAAAAGTAAATGGACTAGGATTTTTAAGTGAGGCGGGCCTGGAAAATACAGCTTGGCTCCGCTGCGGCACAAGGAGATCAGACTCATAAGAGTGGCTTGCAGCACTTAGTTCCAGTGGAGCTTGGGGCAATGCCATTCATCTCTCTGCAACCACCAAGGCGTGGCCTCTGAGAGCAGTCCCAAGACCTTCCTACACCAAATCATGCTTATCTGCTAGTGGGAGCTGCTGCTTTTTTTGTACTTATTTTTTATTATTACCTTTCTAAAAATATTATTACCTGTTTTACTCTTTTTTAAAACTTTTTAAAATTTTTACTCTTTATTTTCCTTTTTCCTTTTGCCCTCTTTTTAAATTTTTTTTCTCTTGCCATCCAGATATATTCTCCCTTATCTCATCCTTATCTCTCCCCTCAACGGGTTATATACTTTTTGACTATCCATTGTCCTTTGTTGTCTCTGCCCCCCTTTATTTTTTTCTTCTCTTCATTTCTTCTCTTTCCTCTCCCTTCCTTTTCTTTTCTTCCTTTCTCCCTTTTAATTTGTTTGTTTGTTTGATTTGTCTGTGCGTTTGTGTGCTTCTGTTCCCTGTGTGTTTTGCTGTCTGTTTTCCTTTTCAGGGCTGCCCCAAAAAACAAGCCAACATACGCATGACGGAGAGTCCCAAATATCGCTGATTAGGGAAATAAAATAATCAAGGGCACAACAAGAGAAACTGAGAGACACCATTCAAAGAACATTTCCTGAAATGACAGGCCCTGAACAGTCATTAAGCCTCATTTAACAGAACAATACTAACAGGTGCACAGTGCACAATGAGCTTTTAAAACTGACAAGAGACTGAAAACTAGCAAAAATGACAAGACAAAAGAACTTTCCTTTTAAGAAACTCCAGGAAGAAGTCACAGCCACAGAGCTGCTCAAAACAGACCTAAACAACACAACTGAACAAGAATTTAGAACAATTGTCATAAAATTAATTGCTGGGCTTGAAAAAAGCATCAGAGAAGCTACTGATACAATGACTAGGAACTTTCAAAATAGGTGTGATGAGATACAAAAGGCTATAAATGAGGTGAATAATAAAATGGAGATGGCCACCTACGGTTTGAAGAGGCAGAGAGGAGAATAGGTGAATTAGAAGACACAGTTATAGCAAAAGAGGAAGTCAAGAAAAAGACAGAGAAATTGATCCATGAGCAGGAAAGGAGCATTCGAGACCTGAGTGATACAATAAAACGGAACAACATCAGTATCATAGGAATTCCTGAAGAGGAAGGAATAGAGAGAGGTCCTGAAGGGGTACTAGACCAAATAATAACTGAAAATTTCCCAAATCTGAGGAAAGAAATAGATATTTGAATACAAGAGGCACAAACAACCCTCTTAAGACGTAATTTGAATCGACCTTCAGCATGACATATCATAGTGAAACTGGCAAAATATAAAGATAAAGAGAGAATTCTGAAAGCAGCTAGGGAGAAAAGGGCCCTCACATACAAAGGGAAACCTGTCAGAGTAGTTACAGACCTATTTAATGAAACTTGGCAGGCCAGAAAGGAATGACAGGAAATCTTACATGTGAGGAACAGGAAAAAATATGCAGCAAAGAATCCTCTATCCAGCAAGCCTGTCGTTCAGAATAGGAGGGATCAAAGTGTTCTCAAATAAACAAAAATTGAGAGAATTCATGACCACCAAACCAGCCCTACAAGAAATCCTAAGAGGGACTCTATGAGGGAAATGTTGCAAAGAATACAAGGTGCCAGAGACACCACTATAAACATGAATTCTACGGAGAAATTAATGACTCTAAACCCACAGTTTTCAATAATAACACTGAATGTAAATGGACTTAAAGCTCCAACCAAACGACACAGGGTAGCAGAATGGATGAAGAAACAAAATCCATTTGCTGTCTACAAGAGACTCATTTTCAACCTGAAGATACCTTCAGGTTGAAAGGAAAGGGATGGAGAAATATCTGTCATGCGACTGGAAGCCAAAAGAAAGCTGGAGTAGCCATACTTATATCAGAAAACTGGACTTTAAAGTAAAGGCAGTAACAAGATAAAAAGAAGGACATTATATAATAAATATAAGATCTCTCCCTCAGGAAGAGCTAACAATTATAAACATCTATGTGCCAAATTCAGGAGCACCCAAATACATAAAACAACTAATCACAGACAGAAACAATCTTATTGATAAGAATGGGCTAATTGCAGGGAACTTTAATACTCCACTGACAGCAATGGATCAATCAACCAGACAGAAAATCACTAAAGAAACAAAGGAACTGAACGACACCTTGGAACAGAAGTAATTGATAGATATATATAGAACTCTGCATACAGAAGTTAGGATTTCACCTTCTTTTCGAGTGCAGATGGCACATTCTCCAAGATAGATCACATACTGGGGCATAAAGCAGCCCTCCATAAGTATATACGAATAGAGATCATACCATGCACACTTTCAGTTCACAATGCTATGAAACTTGAAATTAACCACAGGAAAAATTCTGGAAAACCTCCAAAAATGTGGAGGTTAAAAACCACCCTACGAAAGAATGATTGCATTAATCAGGCAATTAGAGAAGAAATTAAAAATTATATGAAAACAAATGAAAATGAAAATACAAAAATCCCATCTCTCTAGGATGCAGCAAAGGCAGTCCTAAGAGGAAAGTATTTTGCAATCCATGCATCTTTCAAAAAACTAGAAAAAGCACAAATTCAAAATCCAACAGAGCACCTAATGGAACTAGAAGGGAAGCAGCAAGAGCACCCCAAACCCAGCAGAATATTGATAAACCTCTAGCCAGGCTCCTCAGAAAGAAAAGAGAGACCACCCAGATAGACAAAATTATGAATGAAAAAGGATCTATCACAACTAATCCTTAGAAATACAAGCAAATATCAGAGATTACTATGAAAAATTATATGCCAACAAACTGGACAACCTAGAGGAAATGGACAAATTTCTAAATGCACATGCACTACCAAAATTCAAATGGGAAGACATTGAAAGCATGAATAGACCAATAACCAGTGAAGAAATCAAATCTGTTATCAAAAATCTCCCAACGAATAAGAGTCCAGAGCCAGATGGCTTCCCAGGGGAATTCTACCAGACATTTGAAGCAGAGCTCATACCCATTATTCCCAAACTATTCAAAAAAATAGAAATAGAAGGAAAACTTTCAAGCTCATTCTACAAAGCCAGCATCACCTTGATCCCCAAACCCGACAGAGACCTAGCAAAAAAAAGAGAACTACAGACCAATATCCTTAATGAATACAAAGGAAAAAATACTCAACAAGACACTAGCAAATCGAATCCAACAGCATATAAAAAGAATATCCATCATGATCAAGTAGGATTCATTCCTGGGTTACAGGGGTGGTTCAATATTCATAAATCCATCAGTGTGATCCATCACATTAACAAAAGAAAGGATAAAAACCATATAATCCTGTCGATAGATGCAGGAAAAGCATTTGACAAAGTACAGCACCCATTCTTAATAAAAACCCTTGAGAAAGTTGGAATAGAAGGAACTTACCTAAACATTATAAAAGCAGTTCATGAAAAGCCCACAGCTAATATCGTCCTCAATGGGGAAAAACTGAGAGCTTTCCCCCTGAGATCAGGAACACGACAGGGGTGTCCACTCTCACCACTGTTGTTTAACATAGTGCTGGAAGTCTAGCATCAGCAATCAGACAAGAAAGAAATAAAAGGCATCAGAATTGGCAAAGAAGAAGTCAAACTTTCACTTTTTGCAGATAACATGACACTCTACATGGAAAACCTGGCAGACTCCACCAGAAGCCTTCTAGAACTGATCAATGAATTCAGTAAAGTTGCAGGATACAAAATCAATGTACAGAAATCAGTTGCATTCCTATACACCAAAAATGAAGCAGCCGAAAGAGAAATCAAGAAACTGATCCCATTCACGATTGTACAAAAAACCATAAAATACCTAGGAGTAAACCTAACCAAGGATGTAAACGACCTATATGATGAAAACTTTGGAAAACTTATGAAAGAGATTGAAGAAGACACCAAGAAATGGAAAAACATTCCCTGTTCATGGATCAGAAGAATAAACATTGTGAAAATGTCATTACTACCCAAAGCAATCTACACATTCAATGCAATCTCCATCAATATTACACGAACATTCTTCTCAAAGCTAGAACAAATTATCCTCAAATTCATATGGAACCACAAAAGACCCAGAATAGCCAAAGTCATATTGAAGAAGAAAACCAAAATGGGAGTCATCACAATCCCAGATTTTAGCCTCTGCTACAAAGCTGTCATCATCAAGACAGTATGGTATTGGCACAAAAACAGACACATAGACCAATGGAATGGAATAGAGAACCCAGAATTGAGCCCACAAATGTACGGCCAATTAATTTTTGACAAAGCAGGAAGGAGTATCCAATTGAAAAAAGACTGCCTCTTTAGCAGGTGGTGCTGGGAGAACTGGATAGCAACATGCTGAAGAATGAAACTAGACCAGTTTCTTACACCATACACAAAACGAAACTCCAAATGGCTGAAGGACCTGAATGTGAGACAGGAAACCATCAAAACCCTCGAGGAGAAAGCAGGAAACAACCTCCTTGGCCTCCACTGAAGCAATTTCCTACTTGACACATCCCGAAAGGGAAGGGAAATGAAAGCAAAACTGAACTCTTGGAACCTCATCAAGATAAAAAGCTTCTGCACTGCAAAGGAAACTATCAAGAAAACGAATCGACAAGACAGAATGGGAAAAGATAGTTGCAAATGACATATCAGATAAAGGGCTAGCATCCAAAATACAAGGAACTCACCAAACTCCACACCCAAAACCAAATAACCCAGTGAAGAAATGGGCAGAGGACATAAACAGACACTTCTCCAAAGAGGACATCCAGATGGCCTACAGGCACATGAAACTATGCTCAACATCACTCATTGTCAGGGAAAAACAAATCAAACCACACTGAGATACCACCTCACGCCAGTCAGAGTGGCTAAAATGAACAAATCAAGAGACTATAGATGCCTGCGAGGATGTGGAGAGACGGGCACCCTCTTACACTGTTGGTGGGAATGTAAACTGGTGCAGCCGCTCTGGAAAACAGTGTGGAGGTTCCTCAAAAAACTATCCATAGAACTCCCTTATGACCCAGCAATAGCACTGCTAGGGATTTACCCAAGGGATACCGAAGTGCTGATGCATAGGGGCACATGTACCCCAATGTTCATAGCAGAACTGTCAACAATAGCCCAAACATGGACAGAGCCTAAATATACATCACCTGATGAGTGGATGAAGAAGCTGTGGTATATATATACAATGGAGTATTACATGGCAATGAGAAAGAATGAAATCTGGACATTTGTAGGAAAGTGGATGGACCTCGAGGGTGTCATGCTAAGCGAAATAAGTCAGGCAGAGAAGGACAGCTACCATATGTTTTTACTCATAGGTCTAACAGGAGAACAGGAGAAACCTAATGGATGACCATGGGGAGGGGAAGAGGAAAAGAGAGTTGGAGAGAGGGGGACGCAAAACTTGAGAGACTATTGAATACTGAAAAGGAACTGAGGGTTGAAGGGGGAGGAGGGAAAAGAGGTGGTGGTGATGGAGGAGGGCACTTGTGGGGAAGAGCACTGGGTGTTGTATGGAAACTAATTTGACAATAAACTACTTAAAAAACAAAGTAAAATGGTAAAAAAAATTATAGGAATAAAAGGCGCAGCATAGCTAATACACTCAGTGATATATTAATAGCACTGTATGGTGACAAATGGCAGGGACACTTGTAGTGAGCATGGCATAATGTTTGGAGTTAGCTGAATTACTATATTGTGTACCTGAAACTAATGTAAAATTTGTGCCAACTATGCTCAAATAAAACAAAGATTAAAATAATTTTGAAAAGTAAAAAAATAAAAAAATAAAAATAAAGGACCTTGCCACTATACCTCATAAAAAACAATGCCCCTTAAAGCCTGAGGCAAAAGCTGGTTTACAATCACTTATTGACAAATTTTCAAATATGGAATTTTAAAGCCTTCTCAGTCTCCTTATAACATTCCAATTTTACGAATAAAAAAGCCAAATGGAGAATATCGAATGGTTCAAGGTTTAGGTGCTATTAATAAGGCAGTGATGCCTATTCATCCCATAGTGCCAAATTCATATACCATTCTCACCCAGATCTCTGGTGATGTCAACTCGTTTACAGTACTTGATTTAAAGGATGCCTTCTTCTGCATCTCTCTGTGTTAGGAAACAGCCGCTATTTGATTTTTTAAAAAATAATAGTTTATTGTCAAATTGGCTCAGGTCAAGATCTTGCGGTACCTGGGTTCAAGCCTCACGTTGGGCTCTGTGCTGACAACTGAGAGCCTGTAGCCTGTTTTGGACTCTTTCTCTCTCGCTCTCTGCCCCTACCCCACTTGCACTCTCTCTTTCTCAGTCTCAAAAAATAAATTAACAATAAAAATCTAAAAAACATAAAATTTGTCTCTTATAGAGAACATATAGTTACCTATTTTGCCAATGTCTACATTTTGAGTATGTTTTTTTGCATTATTTAGTTTGTCTTATTCATTTTTTATTCCCCTATTCTTCAATTCTTGCCTTCCTTTGTGTTACTAGATATTTTCCATGGTGCCACTTTATTTTCTTTATTGTCTATTTTATAATATTCTTTGAGTTATTTTCTTAGTGGCTGAGATAAAAATTATAATTTAATATCTTAATTTATAATAATCTAGTTCAGATCAATGACCAGTTAATTTTAATAATATAAAAAATTTTGCTCCTATATTGCTTCTTTGTTCCTTTATGCTATTATCGTCACAAATTATACTTTTATATATTGTGTGTTTATAATGATATAATTATTGCTGTATGCAGATACTTTAGAAATCATATGAGAATTAACAACACAAGAAACAACAGGTTTTGGCAAGGATGCAGAGAAAGGGCAACCCTCTCGCACTGCTGGTAGGAATGGAAACTTGTGCAGCCACTCTGGAGAACAGAATAAAGGTTCTTCAAAAATCTAAAAACAGAACTACCTTATGATGCAGCAATTTCACTATTAAGTATTTACCCAAAGGATACAAAAATACAGATTCAAAGCAGTACATGTCCCCCAGTGTTTATAGCAGCATTATCAACACAAGCCAAACTATGGAGAGGCCCCAATTTTCCATCAAATGAAAAATGGGCAAAAAAGATGTGGTGTATATATATGTAGTGAAATATTACTCAACCACAGAAATGAAATCTTGCTATTTGCCATGACATGGATGGAGCTAGAAGGTATTATGCTAAGAGAAATAAGTCAGTCAGAGAAAGACAAATACTATGTGATTTTACTCATATGTGGAATTTAAGAAACAAAACAAATGAACAAGGAAAAAAAGGAGAGGCAAAACAAGAAATAGACTCAACTATAGTGAAAAAATCTATGGTTATCAGAGGATAGGTGGGTTGGGAGATGGGTTAAATAAGTGATGGGGATTAAAGTGTTCAACTGTGGTGAGCAGAGGGTGTTTTATGGGTGTTTAATCACTATATTTTACACCTGAAGCTAATATTAGACTGTATGTTCACTGGAATTTACATAAAAACTTTAAAAAATCAATTTCATGGGATTTCTGCTTTGATTAACTCTTGACACTGGGAACAAGTGAGGACAGTTAGAACAGCCAACAATTACCAAGCCATTATATACAGCTTTTAATCTTTACAACTTTTCAATGCAGCAACTGCTAGTAATATCTCCCTTTTAGATAAATTGAGCAAACTGAAAGTTAAAGCTTATGAGTACAGGAATGAGACCTAAAACACAAGTTTCTTCTTTGTGATGCTCACAAATCTCTGCTACTCTTAGAGATTCTTTTTTTTTTTCCTGGAGGGATTTCTTGCAAGCAAAACTGACAAAGTCAATTCCTGTGCCATGAGTTCCTATGGTGTTGTCTTCCAGATTATTTTATTTTTGTTACTTCATAAGAATACTCTTAAGTAAAACTAAGCTCAAAACTAATTTTGAACAATTTTCAATATTCATGTGCTATGGTGTTTATAGTTTTACCCATATTGCTTTTACACCATTAGTACAACTGCCGGCACAATGAAAGGGCAAATGTCTTCTGGGTATTATTATGAAAGTAGCTTTGGCCCTATGGATTCCCTGAAAGTGTCTTTGATGCCCTCAGCGGCTCACAAACAACATTTAGAGACACTGAGCAGCCACCTAAAGACATACATGAATTTTTAGTATATTCCACAAGGTGGTGCTATTATAACATGCATCAGTAATTAAATTTTGAATCAAAACTGATTTTAAAAATTTGGTCAGTTTTAGGATCCAATGTAGCTACATTTTATTTTCCTTTAAGAACGTTTCCTTAGTGGGCTCTCAGAGCACCAGATTTGTCTTCTTATCTAAGCCTTCACTTCCAAAACAGAATCTTGTTCACTGAATATGGCTTTCCCACAGTCATCTTTCATATAAACACTTTTCTCAGGGGCAGAGAAGCACATCATGCTAATTTGGATGGTGACATTTTGCAAACACAAAAGTCAAAGGACTCTTGAAACCTGATCATTTAATGCATTTTCATTAAGAAAATGTCATCTCCTTCCAAATAATCTTCATTATGTTTTTGCAAATCACACACTCTGGAACTCTGTGCAGTGTTTTTGATGATGAGATCCTTAAGTTATGTAGTACTTTTTGAAAAATTTTATGGAGTGTAAAGGCACAAATCCTGTTGTGAATTTGCCTAAAGCTGTGGACATTCTTCCCAGAAAAATGAACATGTATGTACATGACATAGTTTCAAAGGGTTTAAATATGCCCTGAAGCCATGACACAGATTAAGAACTTCTGCTTTAATGAGAAAAACTATTGCCAAGACCCACCTTTCCCCTTCAGCTTAGGTAAAGTAGAACTTTGTATTAAACAAGAAATTTGGAGTCTTTATGTCATCATTTTTAAAATTTATTTTTTATTTTATAAAGTTTTTCTTTAAATTACAGTTACTTAACGTACAGTTTAATTTTAGTTTCAGGTGTACAATATAGTGATTCATATAGTGACCCATACAATACTCCGTGCTTATCACAAGCACATTCCATAATCTCCATGACCTATTTAATCCACTTCCCCACCCCTCCTCTGGTAACCATCAGAGGGTTCTCTATACTGAAGAGTCCTTTTCTTGGTTTGTCTCTCTTTTTTTCCTTGCTCCTTCGTTTTCTTTCTTAAATTCCACATATGAGTGATATCATATGGTATCTGTCTTTTTCTGACTGACTTATTTTGCTTAGCATAATGCCCTCTAACACCATCCATGTCATTGCAAATGGCAAGATATATCCCTTCCTTAGTCAATCAACATTTGGACTGTTTCCATAATTAAGGCAATGTTAATAATGCTGCTCTAAAAAATGGGATACATTTTCCTTCTGAATTAGTATTTTTTTATTCTTAAAATTTTTTTATTCTAATAGTGCGATTGTTGTATCATGAGGTAGTTCTATTTTTAACTTAAATACATTTTTTAAGGTTTATTTATTTTTGAGAGAGAGAGAGAGCAGGGGAGGAACACAAACAAAAAAAGACACAGGATCCAAACAGACTCCAGGCTCTAAGCTATGAGCACAGAGCTTGATGCGGGGCTCAAACTCATAAACTGTGAGATCATGACTTGAGTGGAACTCAGATGCTTAACCGACTGAGTCACACAGGTACCCCTCTACTTTTAACTTGTTGAGAAACCTCCATACCGTTTCCCAGAGTGGCTGCACCAATTTGCATCCCATTCCACACTGTAAGAGGGTTCCAATTTCTCCACATTCTTGCCAAAAACTGTTGTTTTTTGAGTTGTTGATTTTAGCCATTCTGACAAATGTGAGGTAATACTTCATTGTAGTTTTGATTTGTATTTCCCTGATAATGAGTGATGTTGAGCATCTTTATATATTGTGTTGTCTTTCTGAATGTCTTCATTGGAAAAATGTCTAATCATGCTTTCTGCTTTTTTAAAAAATATTTTATTGTCAAATTGGTTTCCATACAACACCCAGTGCTCTTCCCCACAAGTGCCCTCCTCCATCACCACCACCTCTTTTCTCCCCTCCCCCTTTCCCTTCAACCCTCAGTTCATTCTGCTCATTTCTTAATTGGATTGATTATTCATTTTCTGGGTGTTGAGTTTTATGACTTCTTTATGTATTTTGGATACAGACCCTTTATCAGGTATGTCATTTGCAAATATCTTCTCCAATTCTGTAAGTTACCTTTTATTTATTTTTATTTTTTAATATAGTTTATTGTCAAGTTGGTTTCCAAATGACATGCAGTACTCTTCCCCACAAGTGCCTTCCTCCATGACCATCTCGCCCATCCCCCTTTCCCCCTCCCCCTTCAGCCCTAAGTTCATTTTCGTATTCAAGAGTCTCTCATGATTTGCCTCCATCCCTCTCCCTAACTGTTATTCCCCCTTCCCCTCCCCATGATCCTCTGTTACGTTTCTCCTGTTAGACCTATGAGTAAAAACATATGGTATCTGTCCTCTGCCTGACTTATTTCGCTTAGCATGACATCCTCAAGGTCCATCCAACTTGCTACAAATGACCAGATTTCATTCTTTCTCATTGCTATGTAGTATTCCTTGTAAATATAAACCACATCTTCTTGATCCATTCATCAGTTGATGGACACAGGCTCTTTCCACGATTTGGCTATCGTTGAAAGTGCTGCTATGTACATTGGGGTCCTTGTGCCTCTATGCAAAAGCACTCCGGTAACTATTAGGTAAATTCCTAGCAGTGCTATTGCTGGGTCATAGGGGAGTTCTCTGAATAACTTTTTGAGGAACCTCCAACTGTTTTCCAGAGAGGGTGTACTAGTTTACATTCCCACCAACAGTGTAGGAGGTTTCCCGTTTCTCCACATCTTCACCAGCATGTATAGTCTCTTAATTTGTTTATTATAGCCACTCTGACTGGCGTGAAGTGGTATCTCAGTGTGGTTTTGATTTGTATTTCCCTGATGATGAGTGACACTGAGCATCGTTTCATGGTTCTGATGGCCATCTGGATGTCCTCATTGGAGAAGTGTCTATTCCTGTCTTCTGCCCATTTCTTCACTGGATTATTCGTTTTATGAGTGTGGGGTTTGGTGAGTTCCTTGTAGTTTGGATACTAGCACTTTATTTGATATGTCATTTGCAACTCTCTTTTCCCATTCCATCTGTTGCCTATTAGTTTTCCTGATTGTTTCCTTTGCAGTGTAGAAGCTTTATATCTTGATGAGGTACCAATAGTTTATTTTGGTTCTTGATGCCCTCGACTTTGTGGATGTGTCAAGTAGGAAGGAAATTGCTATGGTTGAGGTCAAGGAAGCTATATCCTGCTTTCTCCTCGAGAGTTTTGATGGTTTCCTGTCTCACATTCAGGTCCTTCAGCCATTTGGAGTTTCGTTTTGTGTATGGTATAAGAAAGTGATTTAGTTTCATTCTTCTGCATGTTGCTGTCCAGTTCTCCCAGCACCACCTGCTAAAGAGGCAGTCTTTTTTCCATAGGATACTCTTTCCTGCTTTGTCAAAGATTAATTGGCCATACCTTTGTGGATCCAGTTTTGGTTTCTCTATTCTGTCCCATTGGTCTTTGTGTCTGTTTTTGTGCCAATACCATACTGTTTTGATGATGACAGCTTTGTAGTAGAGGCTAAAGTCTGGGATTGTAATGCCTCCCATTTTGATTTTCTTCTTCAATATGACTTTGGCTATTCTGGGTCTTTTGTGGTTCCATACGAATTTTAGGATAGTTTGTTCAAGCTTTGTGAAGGATGTTGGTGCAATTTTGATTGAGATTGCATTGAATGAGTAGATTGTTTTAGGTAATAATGACATTTTCACAATGTTTATTCTTCAGATCCATGAGCACAGAATGGTTTTCCATTTTTCTGTGTCTTCTTCAATTTCTTTCATAAATTCTATATAGTTTTCATTGTACAGGTCTTTTACATCCTTGGTTAGGTTTATTCCTAGGTGTTTTGTGGTTTTTCGTGCCATTGTGAATGGAATCAGTTTCTTGATTTCTCTTTCTGTTGCTTCATTAGTGATGTATAAAAATGCAGCTGATTTCTGTATGTTGATTTTGTACACATGACTTTGCTGAATTCATGGATCAGTTCTAGTAGGCTTCTGGTGGAGTTTGTCAGGTTTTCCATGTAGAGTATCATGTCACCTGTGAAAAGTGAACGATTGACTTCTTCTTTGCCAATTCTGATGCCTTTTATTTCCTTTTGTTGTCTGATTGCTGATGCTAGGACTTCTAGCCCTATGTGGTGAGAGTGGGCATCCCTGTCATGTTCCTGATCTCTGGGGGAAAGCTCAGTTTTTCCACATTGAGGATGATGTTAGCTGTGGGCTTTTCATAAATGGCTTTTATAATGTGTATGTAAATTTCTTCTATCCCGACTTTCTTGAAAGTTTTTATTAAGAAAGGATGCTGTATTCTGTCAAATGCTTTTTCTGCATCTATGGACAGGATCATATGGTTTTTATCTTTCCTTTTGTTAACATGATGTATCACATTGATGGGTTTGCAAATATTGAACCAGCCTTGTAACCAAGGAATGAATCCCAATTGATCATGGCAGATAATTCTTTTTATATGCTGTTAAATTTGATTTGCTAGTATCTTGTTATTTTTGCATCCGTATTCGTTATGGATATTGGCCTGTATTTCTCTCTCTCCCTTTTTGTTTTAGGTCTCTGTCTGGTTTGGAAGTCAAAGTGATGCTGGCTTCATAGAATCAGTTTGGAAGTTTTCCTTCTATTTCTATTTTTTGGAATAGCTTGAGAGGAATGGGTATTAACTCTGCTTTAAATGTCTGGTAGAATTCCCCTGGGAAACCATCTGGCCCTGGGCTCTTATTCATTGGGAGTTTTTTGATGACTGATTCAATTTCTTCACTGGATATGGGTCTGTTCAGATTTTCTCTATCTTCTCGTTTGAATTTTGGTAGTGCATGTATGTTTAGGAATTTGTCCATTTCTTCTAGATTGTCCAGTTTGTTGGCATATAATTTTTCATAGTAATCTCTGATGATTGCTTGTATCCTGATGGGTTGGTTGTAATAGATCCATTTGAATTCATGATTTTGTCTATCTGGGTGTTCTCTCTCTTTTTTTTTTCTGAAGAGCCTGGCTAGAGGTTTATCAATTTTGTTTATTTTTTCAAAAAACCAACTCTTGGCTTCATTGATGTGTTCAACTGTTTTTTTGGATTCTATATTGTTTATTTCTGCTCTGATCTTTGTTATTTCTCTTCTTCTGCTGGGTTTGGAGTGCTCTTTGTGCTCCCGTTCTAGTGTCTTCAGGTGCAATGTTAGATTTTGTATTTGTGCTTTTTCTTGTTTGTTGAAGTAGGCCTGGAATGCAGTATACTTTCCTCTTAAGGCTGCCTTGCTGTGTCCCAGAGAGTTTGGATTGTTGTATTATTTTCATTTATTTCCATATATTTTAAAATTTCTTCTCTAATTGCCTGATTGGCCCAATCATTCTTTAGTAACGTGGTTTTTAGCCTCTTCATTTCTGGAGTTTTTCCAGACTTTTTACTGTGATTGATTTCAAGTTTCATAGCATGGTAATCTGAAAGTGCCCATGGTATGATCTCAATTAGTTTATATTTATGGAGGGCTGCTTTATGACCCAGTATGTGATCTTTCTTGGAGAGTGTGCCGTGCGCACTCAAGAAGAAAGTAAATTCCCTAGCCTTAGGATGTAGTGTTCTGAATATATCTATCAATTCCATATGTTCCAATGTGTCATTCAGGTTAATTGTTTCTTTATTGATTTTCGGTCTCGTCTGATTTTGATCTATCCATTGCTGTCAGTAGAGTATTAAAATCCCCCGATATTAGCACATTCTTATTGATGATTGTTTCTGTTTGTGATTAATTGTTTTATGTATTTAGATGCTCCCAAATTCGGCACATAGATGTTTATAATTGTTAACTCTTCCTGATGGAGAGACCCTGTAATTATTATATAATATCCTATTCATATTTTGTTACTGCCTTTACTTTAATGTCTAGCTTTTCCAAAATAAGTATGGCAACTCTGGCTCTCTTTTGACTTCCAGTCACATGATATATGTTTCTCCATCCCCTTACTTTCAATTTGAAATTGTCTTCAGGTTTAAAATGAGTCTCTAGTAGACAGCAGATAGATGAATTTTATTTTTTTTTATCCATTCTGCTACTCTTTTTTTTTTTTTTTTGATTGGGGCATTCAGTCCTTTTACATTCCATGTTATTATTGAAAAATGTGGGTTTGGATTCATTGTATTCTCTGCAGAGCTCATGTTTGTAGTGGTGTCTCTGGACCTTGTATTCCTTGTAACATTTCCCTCATAGAGGCTCTCTTAGTATTTCTTTTGGGGCTGGTTTAGTGGTGATGAATTCTGTCAATTTTTGTTTACTTGGGAACACCTTTATCTCTCCTTCTATTTTGAATGACAGGCTTGCTGGATAAAGGATTCTTGGCTGCATATTTTTTCTGTTCATTACGTTGAAGATTTCCTGCCATTCCTTTCTGGCCTGCCAAGTTTCAGTAGATATGTCTGTAACCACTCTCATAGGTTTCCCTTTGTATGTTAGGGCCCTTTTATCCCTAGCTGCTTTCAGAATTCTCTCCTTATCTTTATGTTTTGCCAGATTCACTATGATATGTCGTACAGAAAATCAATTCATGTTACATCTGAGGGGAGTTCTCTGTGCCTCTTGGATTTCAATATGTATTTCCTTCCCCAAATTGGGGAAGATCTCGGCTATAATTTTGTCTAGTACCCCTCCAGCCCCTTTCTCCCTCTCTTCTTCTTCAGAAATTCCTATGATATGGATATAGTTCCTTTTGATTGTATCACTCAGGTCTTGATTTCTCTTTCCTGCTCCTGGATTAATTTCTCTCTCTTTCTCGGCTTCCTCTTTTGCAGTAACTGTGTCTTCTAATTCATCTATTCTCTCTGCCTCTTCAGTCTGTGCAGTGGCCGCCTCCATTTTATTATGCACCTCATTTGTAGTTTTTAAAAACTCATCCCAGCTATTTTGAAGGTCCCTAATCTTTGTATCAATAGCTTCTCTGATCTTTTTTTTCAAGTAACGTGATTAATTTTATGACATTGTTCTAAATTCTTGTTCAGTTAATTTGCTTAGATCCGTTTGAGCAGTTCTGTGGCTGTGACTTCTTCCTGGAATTTCTTTAGGGGAGAATTCTTCTGTTTTGTCTTTTGGCTAACTTTCTGTCTCTTATCAGTTTTAAAAGCTCATTCTGCTGTGTGTGTCTGTTAGTATTGCTCTATTAAAGGAGACTCATTGACTATCCAGGGCCTGTTCATTCAGGAAGTATTCTTTTAATGGTGTCTCTTGGTTTCTCGCTTTCTATTATTATGACTTTGATTATTTTATATCCCTACTCAATGATATTTGGGACTTTCCACCATGTGTACTTTGGCTTGTTTCTTGAGGTATCCTTGAAAATGAAGAGGCAGACAAACACAGTGGGAACAAAATCATGCAACTGCACAGATAAATCAAACAAACAAGCAAACCAAAATGGGAGAGAAAAAAAAAAAGAGAAGAAAAGAACAGCAATGAGAAGAAAAAGGAAAAGATAAAGAAAAAATAGGGGGATAGAAACAAAAGACAATGGACAGTCTAAAAGTATATAACCATTGCACGGGAGAGGTAAGAATGATAAAAGGGAAAATATATCTGGATGGAAAAAAAAAGAAAAAGGCAGCTCTCCCCCATGGATGTGCATGGTTTCGTGTAGGTAGTTCTCTGGGACTCCTCCCCGAGGCCCCACCTTGTTGGTTGCATGGATAAGAGTGGCGGTGCCCCAAGCTCTGCTCGAACCAAGCTTTGCAAGCAGCTCTTTTGAGTTCAATCTCCCTTTGCTGAGGGCAAGCTAAGTTGAATTTTCCAAGCCCTGCCTCACTTCAAAATCCTAGTCCATGCACTTTAATGCTACTGCCTAAGATGAGGTGTACTCCCATTGGTGGCTGGCTTTCTAGCCAGGATCGTATAGGTGGAGGGAGCTGTTTCTCCTAGTGCCACCTGGAATCAGTGCTGCTGACACTGAGCCCAAGAAGAATTCACCAGCTAGATGGGATGGATTTCTCTTTCCATGCCCAGTGGTTATATATAGGGTGACAATATTTCTCTCTGTCCTGGGCCATTTTTTTTTATCTCTTCTCTAGAGACAGTTCTATGAGTGCTTTCAGTCTCTC
Source organism: Mungos mungo (assembly GCA_004023785.1). NCBI lineage: Eukaryota > Metazoa > Chordata > Mammalia > Carnivora > Herpestidae > Mungos > Mungos mungo. Next base: position 95,167 of record PISW01005736.1, read on the forward strand.
TTTCTCTTCCCCTTGTCTTTCTGGGGCTTCGCATGTTCTCCCTATGTTGAGCAGGGGCTCCCACCACTCCATACCTCTGGGGTCCGGCCGATTTTTATTAATTTTCCCAGTTTTCACTCACTCACTCAGGCATCTTTGAGGTTGTCTTTCTGGAGTCTGTGTGTTTTCCTCCCACTCTTTCAGATCATAGTATTGTCGCTTCAGTCCTCAGTTTGGTAGATGCGGGCGGGCAAAGACTACAGAGCATCCTACTTCCCCGTCATCTTGCCTCTTTCTCCAACAATGTTAAATATTTATGCACCCAAATAGGGTGAACCCAAATACATAACAATGTTAATAACAAGCATAAAGGAATTAATCAATAATAATATTATAGTAATCAGCGAGTTTAATACCCACTTATGCCAATGAAAAGATTATCCATAGAGAAAATCAACAAGGAAACAGTGACTTTGAATTGCACACTGGACCAGATGGATTTAAGAGGTATATTCAGAATAGTCAATCCTAAAAAAAGAAGAATACACATTATTTTCAAGTGCATCTAGTACATGCTCCAAAATATATCACATGTAGGCCACAAAACAAGTTTCACATATTCAAAAAGACTAAAGTGATGCAATGCATCTTTTCTGACCATAACATTATTAAATAATGTAAGTTCCTTCTATCTTGACTTTCTCGATGGTCTTTATTAAGAAATGAAACTGTATTTTGTTAAATGCTTTTTCTGTATCTCTCTACAGAATCATATGATTTTTATCTTTTCTTTTGATAATATGCTGTATCACATGGATTGATTTACAAATATTGAACCAGACCTGTAACTCAGGAATGAATCCCACTTGATCATGGTGAATAATTCTTTTAATATGCTGTTGAATTCAGTTTGCTCCTATCTTGTTGAGAATTTTTGCATTTTTGTTCATCAGGGATATTGGCCTATAATTCTCCTTTTTTTGGTGGGATCTTTGGTATGGGAATGAAAGTAATGCTGGCTTCATAGAATGAGTTTGGAAGCTTTCCTTCCATTTGTATATTTTTTGGAACAGCTTGAGAAGGGAAGTTATTAACTCTGCTTTAAATGTCTGGTAGAATTACCCTGGGAAGCCATCTGGCCCAGGACTTTTATTTGTTGGGAGACTTTTGTTGACTGATTCAATTTCTTCACTGGTTATTAGTCTGTTCCCATTTGAATTTTGGTAGTGGGTTGGTGTCTAGAAATTTGTCCTTTTCTTCCAGGTTGTCCAGTTTATTGGCATATAATTTTTCATAGTATTTCTGTGGTGTTCTTTGTGATCTGTCCTTTTTCCTTCATGATTTTTATCTATTTGGGTCCTCTCTTTTCTTTTTGTAAAGTCTGACTAGGAGTTTATCAATTTTGTTTATTTTTTTCACAAAACCAGCTCTTAGATTCATTGATCTGTTCTCCTGTTTTTTTCGGGGGGGGGGTTCTATATTGTTTATTTCTGCCCTATTCTGTATTATTTCTCTTTTACTGCTGGCCTTGGGGTGTCCTTGCTATTTTGCTTCTAGTTCCTGTAAGTGTGAGGTTACATTTTGCATTTGGGATTTTTTTTTTGTTTCTTGAGATAGGCCTGGATTGCAATTTATTTTCCTCTTAGGACTGCCTTTGATGTCTCCCCAAGGGTTTGGAATGTTGTGTTTTCATTTTCATTTGGTTCCATATATTTTGTAATTTCTTCTTTACTTGCCTGGTTGATCCATTCATTCTTTAGTAGGATGTTCTTTAACATCCATGCATTTGGAGGTTTTCCAAACTTTTTCCTGTGTTTGATTTAAAGTTTCATAGCATGGTTATCTGAAAATATACATGGTATCATCTCAGTTCTTTTATATTTATTGAGGGCTGTTTTGTGACCCCATATGTGAAATATATTGTGGAATGTTTCATGTGCACTCTAGAGGAATATGTATTTTGCTGCTTTGGGTTGAAAAGTTCTGAGTATATCTGTAAGTCCATCTGGTCCAGTGTATCATTCAGGGCCACTGTTTCTTTATTGATTTTCTGTTTAAATGATCTGTCCATTGCTGTAGGTGGATTATTAAAGTCACCTGCAATTATCGAATTTTTGTCAGTAACATTGCTTATCTTTGTGTTTGATTAATTTATATATTTGGGCATTCCCAAATTGGGAACATAAACATTTATAATTGTTAGCTCTTTATGATGGATAGACTCCATAATCGTGATATAATGCCCTTCTTCATCTGTTATTACAGCCTTTAGTTTAAAATCTAGTTTGTATTGAGGCTCCTGGGTGGCTCAGTCAGGTAAGTGTCTGACTTCAGTTTAGGTCATGAGCTCACGGTTCATGAGTTTAAGCCTCGCATTGAGATCTGTGCTGACAGCTCAGAGCCTAAAGCCTGCTTTAGATTCTGTGTCTCTTTCTCTTTCTGCCCTTCCCCCTTTCTCAAAAATAAACATTAAAATCTAGTTTTCCTGATATAAGTATGGTCACTCCAGCTTTCTTTTGACTTCCAGTAGCATGATAGATGTTTCTCCATCCACTCACTTTCATTCTGAAGCATTTATTCCATTTACATTCAGAGTTATTACTGAAAGGTGTAGATTTAGTGTCATTGTGTTATCTGTAGGTTTCATGCTTGTGGTGATATCTCTGGTTCTTTGTGTTTTTTACAGCATTCCATTCACAGATTGCCCCTTAGGATCTCTCGAAGGGCTGATTTAGTTGTCATGAACTTCAGTTTTTGTTTGTCTGGGAAAGCCTTTATTTCTCCTTCTATTCTGAATGACAGATTTGTTGGATGAAGGATTCTTGACTGCACATTTTTCTCTATTCAACACATTGAATATTCCCTGCCACTCCCTTTTGGTCTGCCATGTTTCAGTAGATAGGTGTGTTACTACTCTTATGTGTCTACCCTTGTAGGTTAAGGCTGTTTATCCCGAGCTTTTTTCAAAATTTTCCCCTTATCTTTGTATCTTGCCAGTTTCACTATGATATGTCATGTAGAAGATTGATTCCTATTACATCTGAAGGAGTTCTCTGTGCCTCCTGGATTTCAATGTCTGTTTCCTTTCTCAGATTGGGGAAGTTCTCAGCTATGATTTGTTCAAGTACACTTTCGACCCCGTTTTCTCTCTTCTTCTTCTTATGGAACTTCTATGATATGTATATTATTACATTTCATTGACTCACTTAGCTCTCTAATTATCCCCTTGTGGGAGATCCCTTGTGGTCTAGTATTTTTTATATCTTTCTTTTTCTCTGTTACATCATTTTCCATAATTTTATCTTCTGTTTCACTTATTCTCCCCTCTGCCTCTTCCATCCTTGCTGTCACCACATCTGGTTTACTTTGCACCTCATTCACAGCATTTCTTAATTTGCCATGACTATTTTTTTAGTTCCTTAGTCTCTGTAGCAATAGATTCTCTACAGTCTTCTATGCCTGGCGATTAATCTTATGACTATTATTATAAATTCTTGATCATATATATATGTATATATATATATATATATATATATATATATATACAATTTATATCTGTTTTGAGCAATTCTTTAGCTGTCATCTCTTCTTGAAATTTATTTTGAGGAGAATCCTTCTGTTTTATCATTTTGGCTGGTTTTCTGTCCCTTGTGTGTTTTATTTATTTATTTATTTATTTATTTATTTAGTCTCTCCAACTTCTTTTATTGATGGCTATGATTTGTGTTTTTTAAACCCTGTGTGTTTTAAAAGCTTATCATGTGTCCTGTACCTGTGAGCACTGTTATATTAATAAGGGGTCATACATTTTCCTGGGTGTGACCCTTCAGGAGGTGTTTTTGGAGTGTGTTAGGTGCTGTCTGCCATTGTGACTCTGGTTGCTTTATCTCTATGCTCATAATTGTAGTTTAGACCATCCACCAGGTGTGTTTTGATTTGTTCATTGAAGTAAGCCTGGAAAAAAAATTTTAAAACAGGGGTGGTGGTGGTGCAAGAAGCCTTAGCTGATACAAAGAGGAAAATGACAGGGGTGGGGAAACAGAAAAGAAAGAAAATTGACAAGGCAAAGAAACTATGTGGCTTAATCCAGAGAAAGAGTGGAAAATAAAGAAAGATACAGAATAGGTATAAAGATAATAGAGTAAATTTGTCTGCTCAAACAAACAACAACCAGAATAACCAGACTAGAGAAGGGATGAAATAAGAGGAAGAAAATGAAGAAAAAATGTATGTATAATAGGAATTGACTGAGAACTAAATCAGAAAATGCAAAACCGCTGGGTGCCTTGGAACTAGTAGCTGCATTGGTCTGGAGGAGGGGCTATCTGGTTGTTTAATGTCAATCTTGTTCTGGTAGATACATAGTTCTCAGGTGTGGAGGAGCGTGGTTTGTTGTAGGCAGGTCTAGCCTCCACTGTTGGACTCTTGTCTGTTTCCTGAAGCACTGCTTTGCTCGTGATGGGGAAAAAAAATGGTGACATCCCTGTTTCTCCTCCCCAGACTGGGTGACCCAAACCTCTCTGTTCAGGCTGTCCTCACAGTGGTGCGTGGGCATGAGCAGGCCAGTTTTTTTTTTACACCACAGTCTCCCCCGACTCACAGGTAATATTGGCTGGGATTCAAACCCAGAAGTCTTAAGGGATCCTGCTCCCCACACCCCAGATCTGGGGAAATGCCACTCCACCCCACTGATAAAGGGCCTCTTGCTGGGTCCTTTGTCTTTGGAATGGCTATATACCTTCTTCCCACAGCACTCAAGGCAGGGGATTTCTTTCTATGGCTGCACCTCTGAGCTAGTTTTTGAGCCCAGGGCTGGCCCCCTACTTCTCAGGTGTGGGAACTGGGCAGCCAGCCCCATTTTGAAGAAAGACCCACAGTTAGAAATGGGATCTTTCTCCATTTTTTCTCACCCCTGGTCTGTGGTTTTTCTCTTGACCAAATACAATCCTATGCTTTCACGTCCTCTCTTTCTCTTTCTTTTGTCCTGCTGCAGAAGGGGATCCCTCCCCTCCATGCCTATACCGCCCATTTATACCCCAATATTTATAGCAGTGCTATCAATATAATCAAACTATGGACAGAGCACAAATGCCCATCGACTGATGAATGGGTAAAGATGTGGTGCATATATATATATGCAATGGGATATTACTTGGTGATCAAAAAGAATGACATCTTGCCATTTCTAACAACATGGATGGAACTAGAGGGTATTATGGTATGTGAAATAAGTCAGTCAGAGAAAGACTAAAATCATATGATTTCACTCATATGTGGAATTTGAGAAACTTAATATATGAAAATAGGGGAAGGGAAGAAAAAATAAGATAAAAACAGAGAGGGAGGCAAACCATAAGAGATTCTTAAGTACAGAGAATAAACTGAGGATTGCTGGAGGGGAGTTGGGTGGTGAGATGGATTAAATGGGTGATGGGCATTAAGGAGGGCACTTGTGGGGATGAACAATGGGTTTTATATATAAGTGACGAATCACTGGATTCTACTCCTAAAACCAATACTGCATTGTATGTTAACTAAATTGAATTTAAATAAATATCTTTTTTAAAAAGATATCGTGTTTTTGAAATTTAATCTCACTTTGTTCTGAGTTTTAGGAGGACTGTTTCCAACCATTTTAATATGGTCTTAAATGCACTAATCCACCATGCTTTTATATAATCTCCCTTGTAGGTTTGAAATCAGGAATTGTGAGTCCTTCAATAGTTCCCCCTTTTCAAGAATTTTTGGTTACTCTGGGCTTCTTATAATGCTATATAAATTTTAGTATCAGCTTATCAATTTCCTCAAAAAATCTGGATTTTTGTAAAAATAGTAATTATGTTGAATCTATAGATCAATTTGGGAAGTTTTTCCATCTTTACAATGTTAAGTGGCATGATCCATGTATCTGGGATAAATTTTTATTTATTTAGGTCTTCCTAAATTTCTTTCAATAATGTCTTGTAGTTTTTAGCATACAATTCTTGCATTTGTTTTGTTAAATTTTATACTGGCCTTTCTTTTTCTGCTACTGGAAGTAAAATTGTTCTTCTTAATTTCCTTTAAAAATTTTTCATGGCTAGTGTATAAAAATTCAACTTATGTTTGTAGATTGATCTTGTATCTTCCAACTTTGTTGAACTCACTTATTAGTTCTACTATTTTAATTGTATTTATTAGGAATTTTAAATACAAGATCATGTAATTTGCAAATAGTAGATATAGTTGTATTTCTTTCTTTCCAATATTGATGTCTTTATTTCTTTTTCTTGCCTAATTTTCTTGTCTAGAATATCTAGTATAATTTTGAGCAGAAGTGATTGGAGGAGACGTTCTTATCTTCTGCCTGGTATTAGAGAGAAAACAGTCTTTCATAATTAAGTAGGATATTAGCTGTGAGTATTTTATAGCTGCCTTTATCATGTTGAAGAACTTCCTCTGTATTTTTGAGTTTCTCAAATGTCTTATCATAAGGAGGTGTTAGATTTGTCATTTTTAAAAAAGCTATTGAGATTATTATGTAGTTTTGTCCCTTTTCTTATTAATATGGCATATTACACTGATTGATTTTCCGAAATATTCCTGTTTCTTGAGATAAATCCTCATTGGTCATAGTATATAATCATTTTTATACATTGCTGGATTAGTTTTGCTGGTAGTGTATTGAGGATTTTTTCATTTATATTGGTAAGGGATCTTGGTCTGTGGTTTTCTTGTGATGTCTTTGTGTAGTTTGAGTATAAGTGTAACGCCAGCCTTATAAAACAAGATGGCAAGTGTTCTGTCCTCTATAATTTCTTGCAAGATGTTGTGAAAGCTTGGTATTCTTTAAATGTTTGGTATAATTACAAATGAAATTATCTGGTACTTGGCTTTACTTTGTAAAGACCTTTTTGATTACCAATTCAATCTCTTAACTTATTACAGAATTATTCAGACATTAAATATTTTTTAATGTTTATTTTTATTTTTGAGAGAGAGAGAGAGAGAGAGAGAGAGAGAGAGAGAGAGAGAGGGAGAAAAACAGAGTCCAAGCAGGGAGGGGCAGAGAGAGGGAAACACAGAATCTGAAGCAGGCTCCAGGCCCTGAGCTGTCAACACAGAGCATGATGTGGGGCTCAAACTCCTGGACTGAGACAACATGACCTAGGCTAAAGTCAGACGCTTAACCAGCTGAGCCACCCAGACGCATCTATTCAGACATTTATCTCTTCTTGAGTCTGTTTCAATATTTTGTGTCTTACTAAAAATTTGTCCATTTCATCCAGAATATCTAACTGCTGGCACAATATTTTTATTGTATTTTCTTTTAACTCTTTTTATTTAGGTAAGGTTGATAGTAATGCCCCACCTTTCATCCAGCATTTAGTAATTTGAATCTTCTTTGTCTCTTTTCTTATTTCTAAAAGATTGCCAATTTTGTTGATTGCTTAAAAGAATTAAGTTTTGGATTTATTGATTTTATCTATTGTTTTCCTGTTCTTTTTTCATTAATTTCTGCTCTAATTGTTATTATTTTCTTCCATTGTCTCCTTTGAGTTTAATTTGTTTTTCTTTTCTTTTTAGTTCCTTTTTAAATTTTTAAAAAATACTTTATTTATTTTTGATACAGAGAGAGACAGAGCATGAGTGGAGTAGGAGCAGAGAGAGAGGGAGACACAGAATCTGAAGCAGGCTCGAGGCTCTGAGCTATCAGCACAGAGGCCAACGCGGGGCTTGAACTCACAAACCATGAGATCATGACCTGAGCTGAAGTCAGACACCCAACCAACTGAGCCACCCAGGCATCACTTCTTAGTTTCTTAAGGTAGAAAGGTGAGTTATTGAGATCTACCTTCTTTCTAAATATAGGTCTTCATAACCATAAATTTTCTTCTAAGTGTTATTTTGCTGTATATCAGTAGTATTTTTTTATGTTGTGTCTTCCTTTTCATTCATCTCAAAGCATTTTCTAATTCCCTTTGTGCTTTTTTCTTTTATAGGTTATTTTAGAACATGTAGTTTAGTTTTCACATATTTGTGAATTTTCCTAATTTCATTTTGTTATTGATTTATAATTTTATTCTATTATGGTTGGAAAACAAACTTTGTAGGATTTTAATCCTTTTAAATTTATTGATGATTATTTATGTGTACCATATAGTCTAAATAATGCTCTATGTTCACGTGAAAAATATTTATTTTTCTGTTGTTGGATACAGTACTCTCATTGTCTGTTATGTCTAGTGGGTTTATAGTCTTGTGTGGTATTTTTAACTGCAGTTTTAAAAAATGATTTCTCTTTTATTTGAAAAAACAATGAAAATAAAAAAATTGATAAAAACTTTAAGAAAGGCAGGAAACCACTAACTAAACCAATATATAAGACAAAAAATGAAAACAAATTCAACTTGTATTCATATATCAACATATTTATCCTTTTAAATTTAGTTGCTGTGAAAAACAATTTTTAATTAATGATAAGCTTTAAGGATAAACTGCTTCATTTTTTCCATTATATTTGGTGTATATGATTATATTGATATCATATACATTTCATAAAATTTGAAGCAAAAATAACTGGAAGCTGGAAAACAGAAGACATGCATTCTGGATCTGTTTCTGTCACTATCTTGCCTTATGACCTCCATGGAGAATCTGACCTCTTTGGGCATAGTGTCTCTATCAGTAAATATGTATAATTCTAGCTCCATTTCTCTTTAAACAGACCAGAAAAAGCATGAAATCAGAGAGAAAAACTCAAGTTTGCCTTAGAATTTCACCAATTTCTCATAAGTGATCTTCATCTCACTAGAATCTGGTTACTGGCTTTATAAAATGGGCAGAATAATATATACCTTGTCAAACATTTGTATGGGTCGAATCAGATTTTATAGGTAATGGAGCTGGTGCAGGGTGTGGCCAGCAATAGACACTCACTAAATGTTAGTTTCTTTAACTCTATGAGGAATCAATAAAAAGACTGAATAGTGGTAGCAGTAATAATGATAGTTGCCACACAGTGTCCAGAAAGCCTTCACATCTGGTAGTAAGGAAACCTATTAATTCTTATGTAATTCTGCTAATTTTTACAGGCTAGACAGCTATGAGTTAATAACAGAAGTTTCTTGGAGTAAAAGTATGAAAGAAAATATTAAATTTATGTCCCTTTTATCTATCCTTTGTGCAAAAGCTATATTTCTTTGGAGAGTTAGGAAGCTTTTAGAGCAATGACAACACTCTAACTTATATCTGGGATTGTTGTTTTTATTTTTATTATCTCATTTTATCTTAACGGTGTCTGACATATAATAGGAATTTAACTAGTGTCAATTAAATAACTAAATTACTCTTTACAGTATCTCACAAAGGTAAGCAGCATAGATATTACTGTCAAAGCTCTTCCTATGAAGAAACTGAGCCTCAGAGAAGAGGTCAATTTACCTACCCAAAGTCACAGAGCAAGTTAAAAACTAAATCTGAAATCTAGGTATCATGACTACTCTTGTGCTCCTCATTGTATTTCACCATGTGGCTTGATTAGAGCTTCTTAGCCTTTGCCTGTCTATCCATTCTTCATTTCTAAAACAATGTCTCTATTCTTTTAAAAAGGCTTTAATGAAGTTATTAAACAGTATAAGGAGGATTTATGATGTAATTTTCTTTCCTTAAAAAAAGGCAGTGAGGAGAAAGGCTTCTCATTGCAAATTATTAGTGGTTAATTATCTGTGTTTTGTTATTTAGGTATCCTACAGGCAAGTAAAAGAAAAAGGGGCCTAGAAAGAGAGCAGACCTGGAGATAAGATGGAAAGTATTGAAATGCTACTGGGATCACCAATATACAATACTACCATTGTATTTTCTATGCCAGAAATTTTATTTTCAGCATTTCATTTTAACACAATTATTTCAAAGATATTGGAACAGGTGCTGGGGGGTGGGGAGAGGTAGCAGCCTCTTCTCTAAGGTATCCCTTTGCCTCCAGACTTTTCTAGGGCCAGCAGCCACCCGACCAGGTGCACCGGGGCTGCGAGCTCAGCCTACCACCATAGGCTCTGTGTCAAATCAGCAGTTCGCAGGTGGCTACACCCAGGCCCCTGAGGAGGAGCGTCATGCCACCCTAGGGACAGAGGAACTGTAGCTGCTATGTGGTGTCAGTTTTTCTATGTGGTTCAAGTGTGCATGGGGTTCAGCTTCCTGTCGATGACAGACCATGCCTAGTTGTGCTTGACCCCTGTGGATGTCTTTGTGCACCAGAGCAAGCTGAACATGGAGAGTTTCGCAGCCTGAAGGGGGTTGAGGCAGTGGAGTTTATCTTTAAAGAGTCTGGTAAGGGCCTGGAATCTTTCTGAGTCACCGGCCCTGGTGGAGTGTTATGTATTGGGAATGAGAGGTGACTCAAATGGAAGGACATGGAGAAGTGCAGATCAAAGGGACACGGGTGCTACAATTGTGTGGAGGTCTAGACTACCATGCCAAGGAATGCAAGCTGCCACCCCTAACCAAGAAGTGCCACTTCTGCCAGAACATCAGCCATATGGTGGCCTTCTGTTCACTTAAGGATCAGTGGACCTCCAGCTCACAGGAAAGCAAGCCTACTTTTCTGAGGAAGAAGAGAAGGAGATCCATTAGCCTATCCTGCTCTCAGAGGCCCAGAATTGAGCTAAGGAGATGGGGGTTATAGTTTTGTGATCAGAAAGTTTTGAAAAGCAGGCATCAATTGACAGATTGGAGAGAAAAGTAGGAAGAAAGTAGGGGGCATCTAGCATTGCCATATATCTCAGGCTTGAGTCCACAACATCATCCTCTCTTCCCTCTTGTTGGTGGGGCGGGGGAGGGAAGTGGTGAGGCAAACGAACTCCAACCATGCTCTATACAATTGCATGTGAGGATCTGGGGGGAAAATCCTTCCCTTAATGCTTTATTTGAGTCTCTGCCCTCGAATCTCCAGATTTTTAAAGTGGCCTGGATAGGGAAATTGTTTTCCTTTCAAAGAATATATAATAATTTTTCCCTGTCAGAGTGTGAAGATTAAGCATTAGACAGGATTGATGGACCTAACTCATGAACCACTACATTCTTTGGGAGGGAATCTCATAGGGGTAAGGCAGGGTTTCTCCACATCTTGTCTCATAACTCACTCTTAGGATAAGGTGCTACGAACTGACCCAAGCAATGGGTTGTGACAGCAAGCAAAGAGGTTGTTGGGGAGACAGCTGCAGACCTGCTGCTCCTAAGCTTACTCCCACCCCTTTCTGGGGTGATAGAATTTTATTTGCTCCCTTTATTTGCATCTTGGCCCCCACTTTCTCCAGGATGCCAACTACACTAGCTGTGTGTGAATGATGTATCTTGTACATTTTAACTTTTTTAAATAATATAAATATTATGCGTTGTGTATTTGAATATTGTGTATTTTCATCTTAAGGTCCTAGTTCCTGCACTGTGTTCTCAGGTACATGAGCAATCTCAGGGAGAAATAGGCAGCAGCTCTAGGTCTTCGCAATACTTTTTTTTAATTACCAGGGAGAACAACTATTTGGAGTGCATAGCCTATTGAATTACCTCATTTTTGCAAATTAGCGCTGGATTTTCTGCCACTTTCAGTGGTCTGTAGGAGACTAGGTTTTAACTCTGTTGTCCCATGACTTGTTCTCCTTCTACTGAAACATTGGAAATTGGTCTGAACAGGAAAAGGTGGTACAGAAAGGCTAGGAGAGGCTGCACCAGATGAAAAGTGCAGAGAGAAATCCAAGATTAGGTGAAGGTTGTCTATAGGTGTAATAAAGGATTCCTTTTCTGGACCTATAATCCCAGGACATGGGACTCACTTTACATACCAGATGGGCTAGGCCTACCATTCACAATAGTGTGTGTGTGTGTGTGTGTGTGTGTGTGTGTGTGTGTGTGTGTGTTTAAAAAAATGAGTTAAGGATAGGTTTAAGAACAGTACATTTGCATCCATCTTGAGCTGCCCAGGCATGGGTGCATGAAGAGACTAAATTTCTTAACCTTTATAAATTCTGGGCTTTTATTGTTGGCTTTCAGAGATATCATAAACCATGGCTTCTTTGTGGTGCCCAGAGGTAGTGTCCTGCCCTGCTGTACCAGCAATTAGTGTAGTAGTAGCTAAAGGAGAAAAGAAGGTTTTATTTGCATGCTGTGAGAGCATCACAAACCTACCTTACTGTATTGAAACAAGGCAAATGCAATAGAACACATTGGGTGATTGGTGTCTGATCTTGTGTTCTTGTCTCTCCAAATTGCTGCCCTCTCTAGTTATTGTACTTATCTGGGTTTTGTAAGACTTCATTAATAACTGATTAAGATTGCTAGGTGGCCTGGTTTGGGTAAATATAATGTGTTATTTTTCTCCATGTTCTTTTGGGATTTTATTGTTTACAAACTTCTTTTTGTATTGAGAAAAACAGCTAAATCATCTTTACAAAAAGTTCTGCACCAAGAAAAGAAACTGGAAAACAGGTTGGTGACTTCTCTCGAAGTGTGGAAGTCTTGAACCATCCTTTCTTGTATGTTCCCATTCCTCTATTTCCTATTTTGGGCCTGATCTTCTGTCTTAAAGACTTGACTCCTACCCTATTCTTTCTTCCATTTCCCCTCCCAATAAAAGCTCCAACACATACATATTTGATTAGTGGTGTATCTTCCCACAACTCTTAAATGATTTGTGCAAGAATCCTAAAGAAGCTAACAACATTCTATCCCTTGCTCCCAGTCTTCTGTGTCAAAATCATTCCTTGATGTGATCTATACTAATACACTTGTATTTGAGTGGACCAAACCTACTTTGATCTCTAGATTTAGGGTAGAGAGAAGAAGAAGCAATGAGGGGGGAGGGAGCTTCCATGTATAAAGTAGTGTCAGGTGACCAAGAAAGGGAAGACGAATGTATATCCAAGTCACTCAAAAACATTTATGCAGGTTCAAGAAACTTATGTCAAAGTGACCACAAGATTGTTTAACACAAGACAGACAAATAAAACTCCTTGTTTACTGCTAGAAACCAAAGCTTTGTGTGAAATCTTGAAATTTGTTGGGAGAGACAGTGGGTATGTAAACGTGTACCTATTTGTTCTTTCCCTCATCCCTTCCTCTAATTCCTCAACTGCAGAAGACAGAGCCCACTTGGTCTTTTGTGACTCTATCTTGGGCAATGTTTATTTGAAGGTTAATTTTCTATGCTGGGTACTTCCTTTCTAACTTGCTATTGTTTTGTAACACATATGCTGACCCCTTTCCCTTCTTTTTACTCTGGGAAAATACAATGAATAAATATAAACTTATTGGTAAAAAATAAAAATATTGGAACATACTAATATTTTCCATTGAATATTGTTTATTCCCAAGTGTGATTTTATTTTGCCTTGTCGTTAATTGGTCTATCTCTCAGACACAAGTAAAAATTTACAATGAAAGAAGCTGAAATATGTAACTTCCCTTTGGTATTTACCTTTTGGGGAATGTCTTTAATAATATTGGAGTTCAGCTGCCTTTTTTTCTAATAACCATAAGAGCTTCACTGGCAATGCAGCTGGTTCATTTGTTGCTTATTATGTGGTATTTGTGGTATAACTGACAGGAAAAAGCAACGTGAAAGGATAAGAAAAACAGTGAGCTCAGGTATAGAGTTTCAGACATTCTGTTCCGTGTTATAAAATTTCATGCTTTCTTTTTCCCATGCAAATTTTAGATTGCCAGATGTCCTGTGTACATATGACTATTTTGTGTTTCTGTGTGATATTTCCCATTTTCATCTATATCAGAATACATAATGGTTTTCCCATTTGAGCCAAGTCAGGCATATTTGACTACAGTTGGCATTTGTTCCCCACCCCCACTCCCCCATCAACCTGAGGTAGGTCTTATTGTCTTAACAATGTTATGTACTTCATATAATTAAATATTAACTTTTGTCATATTTATTAAAATTATTGTTCTGTTGGTTGTTTTACTTTATTTAATTTTTTTTCATTTGAGTATAGCTGACACACAATGTTACATTAGTTTGAGGTGTGCAACATAGTGATTCGCCTTACACTATAGTCACCATCAGCATACCTACCATACAACACTATTACATTATCATTGACTGTATCCCTGTCCTGTGCCTTTTATTCCCATGACTTATTCATTTCATAAGTGGAAGCTTGAAGCAGACATTTTAGTACCATGAAGGTCTTTGGGGTCATTATTACAAACATAGATTTTATAATATTTTTATTTAAACAGCACTTTCAACTTTCAGGATGCTTTTTAGCATGAGTTTTTCATTTGATGCTTCTCTAATTTCATTGGGTAGGTAAAGCAAGCATAAAATTATTCTCATTTCATAAATGAAATAGGTCATACAGCTAGTAAGCAACAAACTCAGAAGCTGACTCTTAATTCTCTGACCCCCATATTACTCTTATCATTTAATATTTGATATCTAGTAATATACTAGATGTCAAAGTTCATTACAGTAGGAATTTAAAAACTCATCTATCCCTACAAAATATTTTAAAATACTTTTAGGAGCATCTGTGTGGCTCAGGTGGTTGAGCATCCAATTTTGGCTCAGGTGATAATATTACAGTTTGTGAGTTCAAGCCCTGCCTCAGGCTCTGTGCTGACAGCTCAGAGCTTAGAGCCTACTTCAGATTCTGTGACTCCTTCTCTCTCTGCTCCTCCCCCACTCATGCTCTGTCTCTCTCTATCACTCAAAAATAAATAAATATTTAAAAATAAAATATTTTTAGAAATATATAGGTCCTTTAAGGACATGATTTTAGACATACACATACTTTTAGAAATATACATTATTTTATTTTATTTTATTTTTATTTTTTTCCATAATATTTTATTGTCAAATTGTTTTCCATACAACAAATTCCTCCATTGAATGACCCATGACTTGAGGTAGTCACGTGACTTGAAGTAGTACTTTGATAGCTTAAAATATGAAATATTTTTTAAGGAAACAAACCAGAAATGGAGGCTACCAAAATATATGAGGATTATATAAATCCCTCCATTGAATGACTGTGACTTGAAGTAGTCATGTGAATTGAAGTAGTACTTCGATAGCATAAAATATGAAATATTTTTAAGGACACAAACCAGGAAGGGAGGCTACCAAGATATATAAAGATTATCTTTTCTATTAACGTTTAACCTTAGAAAACTTAGCTAAAGAGGGAGCTGTTTTCTTTATATCTGCGCCAATATTGCATAATATATGTTTTAAAAAATCATTTCCACTTAAAACCTTTAAAATTTGAAGGGCCCAAGTGGAAAGGCAGTTTATTATAATTAATGAACTTTTTATCCATTATTAGATTATAAATTTTTTGATAGTTTGGACATCCTGCACATGTGTGTGCATACTTCAATGTATTGCTCATATCAAATAAATATTTGAGGAAAATTGGACTTTATTTTTAATTCTTTGTCTTTGACGGTCTGAGCCCATATTTATAAAATCTAAGAAGGTAAAAAGTAAAAAGTAGTGGGGATACTTTATCACTTTGTATTTTATTTTCTACATTGCTATCAAATTTCTAAAATAGAAGTGAATCATGTTTCTTTCTTACTTAAAATATTTATGTTAAGGGGAATATTATTTTTATGTTATAAACTTCTGATATATATGAATTTGTTACAATTGTGCATTATTTTGCCACAAGGGAGGAACCCCCCCCCCACAAATCTAACACAGAGGAGAAAAAAAGACATGAAAACAATAATTCCAGTCCAAATTGTCCATAGGATAAAGTTTAAATACTTTATCCAGGTAGGTAGGTCTTTAACTTGAGACTTCCAACTTCCTAGTTAAGTTTCATCTCCCCACTGACACTCAGCACTCACCCAGCACAAATGTACACACATCCCTACTCTCCGGTGAAATGAACTATCTTTTCTAATGACACTATTACTTTTCCTTCCAACTTGTCTTTTTGTGTGCACTTCATTCAATCTAGAAAACCGTGCTCTCTCTTTTGTTTCCAATGAGATTTCCTTCAAGACCCAGCTCAAAACACACTTCTTAGTCCATAACAAAATTAGTGCTCTTTTTTGTATACCAGAAGTACTATGTTGCACAACAGCGTCCCCTGTTAACTGTGGTCAGAGCAAGAACTGTGAATCATGCATAAAACATCTTTGTACCTTTCATCCTTTTCCTCAATGCCTGTGCCTAACACACTAAAGACATTTAGTAATGTTTGCTAAGTGAATAAATAAGTAAATGCACTAACAAATTAATATATATTTTTCTAAAGTAATAGAAATCATGTCTAGTGAATATTGTTAAGTGGTTAATAAAGAGTAAAGTTTACTTAGTTTGAGAAGCAGTGCTGTGTATCGGCTAGAATTCCAGCATTGAAATGAGACAGATCAGGGTTTGTTTTTAGAATCCACCAATTCCTAGCAGTGTGATTTTTAGAAACTGACCTCATCTCAGTAGGTTTCACTTCTTTGATTTATATAAAGGGGCCAATAATATCTACTTTGCAGCCATCTGAAAATACCCGAATCACTTAATCCAACATTTGGCAAAATCCAAGTACTCATTAAATGGTAGTTATTACTGTTAATTTTATCATCTTATACAATGTTTGGCTTATCTGTTACTATCACACATTTTATTATCTATGTTAACTGTCTGAAAGGAACATTCAGCTGTGCTATTAGTTTAACGAAGAGAAATCTTCCAAGAGATGAAATAGAAAGTTTGGAAGTCAATGGGGTGGTGAGGGGGTTGGGGGTGAGAACAAGGTAACTGGGGAAACATAACTACTACCCAAATGGTCCCTGCAGTTTTTATTCTAAGCCCCACCCCACCTTTTTAGGGTTATCTCACTTAACTGTCTGCTGCAACAATCTTATTGGTCCCTTAAAACCTCCCCATTAGGGAGATTGGTATGCTGTAGGGAAAAGGGCACAGGCTGTGAAGACCCAACAGGTCTCTGCCACTTACTAACTTTGTGGCTTTAGGCAAGTGAACTGGTCTTGTTGAGACTCTGTTTGCTCATTAATAAAATAGGAGCAAACATACCTACTTCACTGGTTTGTTCTGAGGCATAAGTGAATGTGTATAATATGCCTAATATTGTATCTGGAACATATGTTCAATGAAGATGGGTTCCTCATTTACCTCCTTCTAGGGTTATGATTATGTGTTTGATTATTTATCTAAGTAAGAGTCAGAATCTCCTTCAAGTGGCCTCAGAAAGTGACTCTAAAATGAATGTTGAAAACACAGAGGAAAAGCATTAGAGTTTACTTTGATCATTATCTTACCTAAAGATCCCACCCTTGATTCCCCTCACCTTGTAGTTTGCGGGAATGTGTATGTGTGTGTTAGGACACTACCCTCTTTCAGGCCCATAAGGATATAAGTTTGTTTCATTGATTTGACTCTCTGTCTGTCATGCAAGGAGCATGGTTAGCAGGTCAGGGCTACTTGTATACGTAGGAGAGGTGTAGTTGGCTACTAATGAACTGTATGTGTTAAAAGTTGATCCCTGTCTATGCATAGACATCTGTGCATCAGCAAAAACAGATTAACAGGCATAAGCCCTTAGGGCAAATTTCCCTGGTGCAGAGAATAAAACCTTTTTATTTTACTGAAGAATTTGGGTCACTGAGGGGTCTCATTACCTTCTTCAGTGCATTTGTTTGGTTAACTTGTGAAGTCCAAAAAGTTTCTTTTAAAGCTGCTCAA
Source organism: Mungos mungo (assembly GCA_004023785.1). Classification (NCBI taxonomy): domain Eukaryota; kingdom Metazoa; phylum Chordata; class Mammalia; order Carnivora; family Herpestidae; genus Mungos; species Mungos mungo. The sequence goes on from PISW01005736.1 coordinate 112,850, forward strand.
TATCTGTTACTGCTGCCTTTATTTTCGTAGGAATTTTCCCCTCAGCACCCTGTCCTCAGCACCAACTCTCACCTGAAACCTTTCCAACTTTTCCTCCCAATCTTCCCCAAACCCTCTTCTCAACTTCCCTCTACCCTCCTCCTAATCCCTCCATACCTTACCCAATTTATTATGACCATTCTCCTACCCCATCACCCATTGACCCAATTACTCCTGGAATATTCAAGACCTTAGCCAAGCTTTAAGCGTTTTTTAATCCCCTCTCCCGATTCACTTGTCCCTTTCCTCTTCCCTCAGCTAAGCCATGACATAATTCAAACATCAGTAGAAATTGTCAATGTTTATTGATTTAAAAAAAATCACTTACAAATTTTTCTTCATTGAGAAAATGTTGCAATTGTTGTGCTAAAGAAAATCTTGATAAAAATTCAAGTCATTCTAACAACTACACTTTTTAAATGTTAGTTTCTAATATCTATTTTCATGCATATTATTAATATAAATTATAATTAAAACAGCCCCATATTAATGCAGGGTTCAGGGTGGGGGCATGCGGAGTTGGTGAAAAAAAGCAGGTCAAAGTCATCATGTTTATTGCCTGATCTGAGATCATTGCATGATCTAAGAGACAGCATCATTGTACAAATACCTAAGTTCATTATCAGAGATTCAGCAGAAGATTCTGAGAAGCAAATGCTGATGACAACTGAGGTAACAGAAGACAGGTTGTTAGGAGCATTCACTAGGACATGAGATCTATTCAGCATTTATTTCATTATGACATCTTCTATGTCACCTGTGTCTGAAGCAATTGTAGTGACAATAACGGGATGGAAACGACAGTGCAGGTACTCCATTTGATGTTTGGATCATGTGTTTCAAACCAGTGAATTCCAAGAATCAGAGGGTTCCATTGCACACGAATATTGGCAAACTGGAGCTTTTCAACATGGTTTACAATTTTAACTTCCACAGTTGGTGTTTCCCTGGTTATGGGTCCATTAATCAGTGGACACCCATCTACCATGTCAAGCATCAGAGGGAATATATTTTTACAGATGTACAGATTCTCTTGAAGAAACACAGAATGATCGATGTTGTTTCTGTAGGAGCCTGAATCCGCCAGTTCTTGCTGAAAGAACTGTTGTCTTCCCAGTCGGATTTCAACAGTAAGTCATAGAGTATGAGAAATGGATATTGGAAGTGATGGGGATGCATATTTATAGATTGGCCCACCTGGATTTCCCCCTTACTGCCAGACCTCAATGTTTCTTGCCTGCTCTGCATGATGAAGCTTGAAAGGACAATCTCTGGCAACATGACCAGGATGACCACAGTAAAGTCACAAGTGGCCTTCATAGCAATGGGCCCGCTCAGCTTCACTGAGGTGTGGGCAATTGCTTGCGGCTTGTACAGGCTGGTTTTCAGCTAGTGAACTCTCAGGCCCAGGTCTCTCCTCAGAGGGCCTTGCTCCCTGTGGATTTGGATCAGGCCTACCTCTTAGCTTATCTTCTAGGTATGGAGTGATCAGATTAGATAGGACAGTGACTGGGCCAGTGTGAAACAGTTCATCTGGGATAGAGCTGTCAAGCTCTTCTTGCAATAGGATGCAGAGAATGCTTTCATTCCATTTTAGCTCTTGAGAAATGAGATGGATGTGGGTCACATAATGATGGGCAGTATCCTCCCCTTGGCAGAGCTGATGGATGCAGTCAGTTACTGGCATCTTCCATGTTTTCTGGACTATCAAAAATATCCTGGAGCACTTGTATGAAAATTTCAAATTGCTCCAGCAGAGGGCTTTGCATATCTAGTAGGGGCTGAAATCACATTCCTGCCTCATCTGAGAAGCACTTGCCAACAAAGCTCATCACAGCTGCTTCAGTAAGATACAAGTGCCTGATGACTCTCATGTAACTGTTCAATTGAACCAGGAACTCAGAAAACTTCCAGGCATCTCTACTGAAGGCTAAGCAGTATTCTAGGAAGAAAGCTTCAGCCTCTAACCCACTGGGGGAATGTGGAAACTCTGCACCTGCTGGTGTCAAAGCAGCTATTAGACCTTCTAGGGACTCCTGGGGTGCTGAGGGCTCTAGGAATTCCTGGGCATCTAAAGGATCCAGGGGATCCTGGAGCACTCTAGGTTCCAGAGACTCCTGGAGAATTGGAGTCTTAAGGAGCTTCAGATGCATTGAGGTTTCTTGGGATTCTCATAACTCCTGGGGTTCCTGGGAACTTGGGAGATAGTGGTGCTCTGAATCCTGGGGCTTCTGCGCCACTGGGGCATCTTGGGTATCTGGGAGCTCCTGGGCTTCCTTAGCTTCTATGGCTTTGTAGGCTTCCTGGATCATTGGAGGCTTTGGGAGCTTCTTGACCTTTGGGAGATTTTGGGATTCCAGGCTGCTGAGAGCTCATAGACCACTTAAGGTACCCGGGACTCATGAGTTGCTGGAAGCTCCACGGACTCTGGTGCTGCTGGGGGTTCCAAACTCTTTTGGGTTTCCTGTATCATTGGTGTTTCCTGGTGCTCCTGGGTTGCTAAGGGTTCGAATGCTGGGAGCTCCTGGGGCTCTCTGAGATATGAGCGATCCTCATCTCCTGGGAATTCTTGGTGCTTCTAGGCTGCTGGGAGATCCAGGATTTCTGGGGGTTCCTGGGATCCTGGGTCTCTGAGGGATTCTGGAGTGGTTCAACCTCCTTGGTTGTTTGGGGTTTCTGGAGCTCTGGCTTATAAGCCTGTAGGACATTTTCTTCCATCAGCCTCTGCACTTGGGTTTTCAGAATTTCATTCTCCAACTTCAAAGCAATATAGGAGGCTGTTAAGCCCTCCACCACCTCTGGAAAATGGGCTGGGTTTGGCAGTTTGCTACCAAGAGAAAATTGGGTAGTTCTTCTAAAAGCTCCTTTCAGAAAAATCTCCTTTTTTAACAGATGTCAGGCTCTGTGAATTTTCCAGGAGGTAGGTATTTGGGCCCCACCAAGGTTGATTACCAGGTCACCTGGAGCCTCCGGAGCTCAGCAATGAAGGTGTGAGATACACTGTAAAGAGAGTGGGATCTGAAGATGAGAAACTGTGGAAGGCACTCATTCAAAATAAATCAGAACAAAACCTGCATAAATTCTGATTTCTAGTACTACAGGCTCATATTCATGAGCTGAGTCATATGTGCTGGTTCTGACCCCATGACATTTTAAAAACAACATCTGATCAAGACTGTGTATGCCATTTTGCATTCCTGTTTTATTTTTTATTTTTTAAATTTTGTTTAATGTTTAGTTATTTTTGAGAGAGAGAGAGAGAGAGAGAGAGAGAGAGAGAGAGAGAGAGAGAGAGAGAGAGAGAGAGCACACAAGCGAGCAGAGATAGGGCAGACAGATGGGGAAACAGAATCCAACATAGGCTCCAGGCTCCAGGATCTTGGTACAGAGCCTGATGTTATGCTTGAACTCAACAACTGTGAGATCATGATTAGAGGTGAAGTCAGAAACTCAACCAGCTGAGCCACCCAGGAGTTTCTGACTTTTTACTTTTAAAATTTAACATTAGAAGAATTTCACCATAATTTTTTTGTTTTACATAGTCTTTAAATTTTTATGTCAGCTTAATATCCCAATGTAATATTTGGGTTTTAACAGCTGCTTTCAATGATCAAATAAAATGTTTGAGCAGTGTGGAGATTTTAGGCTCTTTGGTGAGCCAACCCAAGAGGTATTTTTGGGAGGCTGAGTAGAAACTTTTTCTGACACCTCGGAAATCATACCACACAAGTAACCACACAAGACCAGCCTTAGGAGAAAATAAGCAAAAGTTAACTAAATATATATATGTGCTTAGCAGACACATGCATATTATTTATAATATGCCTCAAAATAGTTAAGAAAATAATCTTTATAAATCTACAGTACCATTTAGAGTCTTAGTTCAGGAGCTTGGATGTCTGTGTACCCATCATTGAGGAGGAAACTGTTTAAGTGACCATGGAGGCTTGCCTTTTCTACACACACTGAACTAAGTCAAACACACCCACTTCCAGAACACATTCCAATTTTCCTCTGTAACGTAGCTATTTAGAATGGGGGAAAGGTTTTTGTTTTTGTTTTTTTGACAGTATCTCAGTTTAGAGCCACAGGGAAAGTGAGATGCTGTACTGATGTGAGGCAGCCTGATAAACTCAGTCATTGGCTAATTTAATAAATATTTTGCTAGGAAATTGAGAGTAATACCACAGCCCCTGTAAAAATCTGCAAACGTTTCTGAATGACCACAGTGGTTTGGGACTTTATTTTTTTACGTCTGTCTCACATAACCCCCCTTACTCCATCCACACTAGGCCATTTGTTTAATTTTTAGAGGGCAGCTTGCAGTCCCTCAGCCCCTTCCACATTCCACCGACCCAGTCCCTAAGATCCCTTCTTGAAATGTTTTCTTGGGATCTTTACCTTAAATAGATCTAGGGAAAATATAATAGGGTAAGATTGTGGATGAGACCAATTTTGTTGAAGGATACTTGGTGCAGTCTTGCAGGATCCCTGGCTTACTCTGAATTTCTTGGCCCAGGGTTCTCATTCTTTCTTGAGCCACTCAGGTGCACGAAGCAAACCCCAGGTACCCCACTAAGGGCTGACCTCTTGAGAAGTGACCTTACTCAAAATCTCACCTTCTCATGGTGCCTTGGTGGCTCAGTCAGTTGGGCATACGACTTCGGATCTGGTCATGGTCTCATGGTCAGTGAGTTTGAGCCCCGTGATGGTTCTGTGCTGGCAGCTCAGAGCCTGGAACCTGCTTCGGATTCTGAGTCTCCCTCTTTCTCTGATCCTCCCCTGCTCGTGCTCTCTTTCTGTCTCTCAAAAATGAATAAATGTTTAAAAAAATCTCACCTTCTCTTCTCATGACAAATTATAATCACATCTTGAATCTGGCCCATGTGGCTATTTTAGGTAGGGCAAAGGAACAGCTATTTCTGTGCTTGTAAAGAGTGGAGTTGGGAATTGTCTTTGCCAACTTCAAATCACACATCTAGTAAGTCATGTTCCCAGGTCTCCTTAAAAAATGGTCAGTCCCACATTAGTCGGCATACTGGATAAACCCTGTTGATGGAATATGCCCAAACCACAGCAAATTGACTGGACTAACTGAACCAGAATGCAGAGGCTTTGAAAAGGAGAGCAAAATCTTTTGCAAATCAAGTTATATTCCCTTTCTCCCTTTTCATATTTCAGTCTTTAGAGACACACCACACATGCCAGGTGCGCACTTTGCTCCCAAAGCTGAGGAACTTGGGAGCCGCCATGGCATCCAACATGGACAGGGAGATGATCCTGTTCAGGGCAAGATGGTGGAGAAATAGGGAGTTCCATATTTCCCGCTTGCATCTTTCAAACTAAGAAGGGCCAAAGCCAAAGGACTCTGAACCACAAGAGTCTGGGAGAAAAAGAGATCGAGTCCACTAAGAAGACAGCCTCATTCATGCATGATTGTGAACTAGGGAAGATACAAATAGGCCGGGACACGAAGGCATGGAGGGAAGGAGACCCTTTTGCAGAGAGACAAAAGGAAGAGAAAGAGTGGCTGGGGAATGGTAGAACTGTACCTGAAGAAGAGAAAAACCTAGGCCCAGGATGGACCTACTATCCCGTATCTAACTGCAGGGCTTTTGGAGAGAGATCCCATCTCTAACTGTGGAGGCTTTTTTGAGCTGGGTGCCCCAGTGCCAGAAATTCCCTCTGGGATAGACGGTATGCAAGGGACTCAGTCAACATCAGAAGGAACTGGTCCCCCCTCGATCCCTTTCTCGAATCCCTCTAGGAAGTGCCCTGGCTTAGGGGATTACATTTCGGGTGGTATCATTACTGCACATGGAGTAAGAGCTGTAAAGGTGGCTGGCTGTGAGACAGAACACGGCTCACCTTGGCTGCATCTGTGGCACAGTGAGATTGACCCAAAGGAGTGTTTTGGAACACGTGATTTGAGAAGGGACTGGTGGGTTGCTATTTTTCTCCCCATAACCACCAAGGCAGGGCCACAGGGAGTGACCTGTGGGACCAACAGTGGAGGCGAGACCCGCCTCCACCAAACCACATCCATCTGCACTGGGTAGCTGCTTTTTTTTTTTTTTTTTTACCAGAACCTGGATAGATGCTGCAGAAGCAGCCCCTCCCCCAAGACCAGCAGTGATGCATTACTGTGATTAACTCTAGAACAATTCTTGCGATTCATATATATTCTCCCTTATCTCATTCTTATCTCCTCCTTCCTCTGGATTAGTTATTCTGGTTATAGGTTTCCTTAAACAATCATATTTAATTCATTCTCTTGATACATGTTCTACATCTTCCTCATTACCTTCCTTTCTCTCTCTTTCTGAAATAATCAGACTATATGTTTTCTCAGGGTAACATTATATTTTTTGTTGCATTCAATCTGTAGATTGCTTTATTTTTTTAAATAGTTTATTGTCAAATTGGATTCCACATAAGACCCAGTGGTCTGCCGCACAAGTGCCCTCCTCCATTACCACCACCTCTCTTCCTCCTCCCCCTCCCCTTCACCCCTTGGATCGTTTTCAGTATTCAATAGTCTCTCATGATTTGCATCCCTCTCTCTCCCCAACTCTCTTTCCCCCTTCACCTTTCTATGGGCCTCTGTTAGGTTTCTCCTGTTAGACCTATGAGTGCAAACATATGGTATCTGTCCTTCTCCGCCTGATTTATTTCACTTAGCATGACACCCTTTAGGTCCATCCACTTTCCTACAATTGGCCATATTTCATTTTTTCTCATTGCCATGTAGTACTCCATTGTATATATATACCACATCTTACTGATCCATTCATCAGGTGTTGGACATTTAGGCTCTTTCCATGACATTATCTTCATTTGTTTTTTTCTCCTCACCTTCTGCCATATTCTCCTTTTTCTCTCTCTGAATTAAGGCTTTCAGTCTCTCAACCTGGTCAATGTTCAATCTCTCTTTCTCCCCAATGCAGTCATTTCTCTCTTTGTATATGCTCTTCTATCAGCACTGCCTCTATATAGCTCTTTATTTATAGCTGGAATTTCTGGTTTTATGTTTTTAGATCGTCCTTTGTCTGTTGTTGTTTCTGTTTTGTGGGTTTTTTTTTCTCCATTTTTCTTCAGTTTGCTTGTTTTGTGTGTGTGTGTGTGTGTGTGTGTGTGTGTGCATTTGTGTGCTTTTGTTCCATTTTTTGTCTGTCTGTTTTCCTTTCTAAGGCTACCTAAAGAAACAATCCAAAGTACACATGGTAGAGAGTCCCAAATATCATTATGAGTAGAAAAATAAAATAACCAAAGTCTCAACAAGATAGACCAAGGGAAACCGTTAAAAGAACACTTTCTGAATGGACAGGCCCTAGACAGTCTATGAGCCTCCTTTAATATAGCAGTACTCACAGGTGCAAAGTGCATAACAAGCTTTTAAAACTGACAAGAGACAGAAAGCCAGCCAAAATGACAAAATGGAAGAACTCTGCTCAAAAGAAATTCCAGGAAGAAGTGACAGCTAAAGAATTGGTCAAAGCAGATATAAGCAAAATAACTGACCAAGAATTTAGAACAATAGTCATACAATTAATCACTGGGCTTGAAAAAGGCATGGAAGATAGGAGAGACACTATTGTTACAAAGATTATGGACCTAAAAATAGTTATGATGAATTTAAAAATGCTACACATGAGTGGCATAATAAAATGGATGTGGCCACTGCACGGATTGAAAAGGCATAGGGGAGAAAAGGTGAATTAGAAGAAAGAATTATAGAAAAAGAGAGATAAACTGATCCAGGAGCACAAAAGGAGAATTCGAAAACTGAGTGATGCAATCAAACGGAACAATATCTGTGTCATAGAAATTCCTGATGAAGAAGAAGAGAGAGAAAGGTACTGAAGGGGTACTTGAACAAATTAAGGCTGAGAATTTCCCCAATATGGGGAAGGAATCAGACGTTGAAATCCAAGAGGCACAGAGAACTCCCCTCAGATGTAACCTGAATTGATCTTCTGCATGACATATAATAGTGAAACTGGCAAAATATAAAGATAAAGAGAGAATTCTGAAAGCAGCTAGGGATAAAAGGGCCCTAACATACAAAGGGAGACACATCAGGGTAGTTGCAGACCAATTTACTGTAACTTGGTAGGCCAGGAAGAAATTGCAGAAAATCTTTAGGTGATGAACAGAAAAAATATGCAGCCAAGAATCCTTTACCCAGCAAGCTTGTCATTCAGAATAGAAGGAGAGATACAGGTTTTCCCAAACAAAAATGGAAGGAATTTATCACCACGAAGCCAGACATACAAGAAATCCTAAGGGGGATTCTATGAGGGAAATGTTGCAAGGAACACAAAGTACTAGGGATACCATTACAAGCATGAATCCTACAGAGAACACAATGATTCTAAACCCATATTTTTCAATAATAACACTGAATGTAAATGGACTAAATGCTCCCATCAAAATACATAGGGTATCAGAATGTATAAAAAACAAGACCCATCTATTGGCTGTCTACAAGAGACTCATTTTAGACCTGAGGACACCTGCAGATTGAAAGTGAGGGGATCGAGAAATATCTATCATGCTACCAGAAGTCAAAAGAAAGCTGGAGTAGCCATACTTATATCTGACAAACTGGACTTTAAAAATTAAGGCAGTAACAGAAGATGAAGAATGGCATTATATAACAGTTACAGGATCTATCCATCAAGAAGAGCTAACAATGTTAAATGTCTATGCAATGAATCCAGGAGCACCCAAATAAATAAAACAATTAATCACAAACATAAGCAATCTTATTGATATGAATGTGCTAATTGCAGGGGACTTTAATACTCCACTTACAGCAATAGATAGATCAACTAGCAGAAAATCACTAAGGAAACAAAGGACCTGAACAACACATTGAACCAGATGGATTTGACAGATACATTTAAGACTCTATATCCTGAAGCTATGGATTTCCATTTCTTCTCTAGCGCACACAGTACATTCTCTAAGATAGATCACATACTGGGTAACAAAGCAACCCTCAATAAATATGAAAGAATTGAGATTATACCATGCACACTTTCAGATCACAATGCTATGAACCTTGAAATCTATCACAGGAAAAAGTTTGGAAAACCTTCAAAAACATGGAGGTTAAAGAACACCCTATTGAAGAATGAATGAGCCAACCAGGAAATTAGAGAGAAAACTTAAAAATATAATATTGTAAACAAATGAAAATGAAAATACAACAATTCAAACTCTTTGGAAGCTGCAAAGGCAGTCCTAAGAGGAAAGTACTTTGTAATCCAGATGTATTTCAAGATACTAGAAAAAGCGCAGATACAAAACCTAACAGTGCACCTAAAGGAAGTAGAAACAGAGCAGGAAGAACACCCCAAACTCATCAGAAGAAGAGAAATAATAACGATCAGGGCAGAAATAAACAATATAGAATCCAAAAAACAAAACACCATTTGAGCAGACCAATAAAACCAAGAGTTGGTTTTTTAAAAAATAAACAAAATTGATAAACCTGTAGCTAGGCTTCTGAAAAAGAAAAGAGAGAGCACCCAAATAGACAAACTCATGAATGAAAATGGATTTATTACAAACAACCCCTCAGAAATACAAGCAATTATCAGGGAATACTATGAAAAATTATATTCCAACAAACTGGACAACTTAGAAGAAATGGACAAATTTCTAAATGCACACACACTAACAAAATTCAAACAGGAAGAGACAGAAAATTTGAACAGACCCATAACCAATGAAGAAAATGAATCAGTTATCAATAACTTCCTAACAAATAAGAGCCCTGGGCCAGATGGCTTCCCTGGGGAATTCTACCAGACATTTAAAGCAGAGTTAATACCCATTCTTCTCAAGATACTACAAAAAAATAGAAATGTAAAGAAAACTTCTGGACTCATTCTACAAAGCTAGCATCACTTGGATTCCCAACCAGACAGAGACCCAGAAAAAAAAAAAGAGTCCTACAGGCCAATATCCCTGATGAATATGGATGCAAAAATCCTGAACAAGATACTAGCAAATCCAATAGAACAGCATATAAAAAGAATTATCCACCATGATCAAATGGGATTCATTTTTGGGTTACAGGACTGGTTCAATATTCGCAAATCCATCATTGTGATACAATACATTAACAAAAGAAAAGAAAAAAATATGATCTTGTCAATAGATGCAGAAAAAGCATTTGACAAAATACAGCATCCTTTCTTAATAAAAACCCTCGAGAAAGTCGGGATAGAAGGAACTTACTTGAACATCATAAAAGCCATTTATGAAAATCCAACAGTTAATATCCTCAGTAAGGAAAAACTGAGAGCTTTCCCCCTGAGATCAGGAACACAACAGGGATGCCCACTCTCACCACTGTGGTTTAATATAGTTCTGGAAGTTCTAGCATCGGCAATCAGATAACAAAAGGAAATAAAAGGCATCAGAATCGGCAAAGATGAAGTCAAATTCACTTTTCGAAGATGACATGATACACTACATGGAAACCTTGCCAGACTCCACCAGAAGCCTACTAGAACTGATCCATGAATTCAGAAAGGCCACAGGGTACAAAATCAACGTACAGAAACCGGTTGCATTTTTATACACCAATAATGAAGCAACAGAAAGAGAAATCAAGACTAATCACATTCATAATTTCACAAAAAAACCACATAAAATATCTGGGAATAAACCTAAACAAAGATGTAAAAGATCTGTATGATGAAAACTATAGAAAACTTATGAAAATGGATATTTTTTTGAGGAACCTCCATATCGTTTTCCAGAGCGGCTGCGCCAGTTTACATTCCCACCAACAGTGTAGGAGGGTGCCCATATCTCCACACCCTCGCCAGCATCTATAGTCTCTTGATTTGTTCATTTCAGCCACTCTGACTGGTGTGAGGTGGTATCTCAGGGTGGTTTTGATTTGTGTTTCCCTGATGATGAGTGATATTGAGCATCATTTCATGTGCCTGTAGGCCATCTGGATGTCCTCTTTGGAGAAGTGTCTGTTTATGTCTTCTGCCAATTTCTTCACTGGGTTAATTGTTTTTGGGTGTGGAGTTTGGTGAGTTCCTTGTAGATTTTGGATACTAGCTTTATCTGATGACCCAGCAATAGCACTGCTAGGGATTTACCCAAGGGATACAGAAGTGCTGATGCATAGGAGCACATGTACCCCAATGTTCATAGCAGCACTGTCAACAATAGCCAAAACATGGGCAGAGCCTAAATGTCCATCACCTGATGAGTGGATCAAGAAGATGTGGTGTATATATATACAATGGAGTATTACATGGCAACGAGAAAAAATGAAATATGGCCATTTGTAGGAAAATGGATGGACCTCGAGGGCGTCATGCTAAGCGAAATAAGTCAGACAGAGAAAGACAGATACCATATGTTTGCACTCATAGGTCTAACAGGAGAACAGGAAAAACCTAATGGAGGACCATGGGGAGGGGAAGAGGAAAAGAGAGTTGGTGAGAGAGGGGGACGCAAAACTTGAGAGACTATTGAATACTGAAAACGAACTGAGGGTTGAAGGGGGAGGGGGGAAAAGAGGTGGTGGTGATGGAGGAGGGCACTTGTAGGGAGGAACACTGGGTGTTGTATGGAAACTAATTTGACAATAAACTACTTAAAAAAGATGTTACTAAAAAAAATAAAGACATAAAAAGCTGTCCTAGCATCTTGGGTGCCTGCCCATGTACCTCTGGCTTTACTGCCTCAGTTTGCCTAGGTTGACCTCTATCAGTATCTGCCTCTGTTTGCCTGAGAGCTTTCTCTGAATCTACAAAGGCTGCTCAATTTGCATTTGGCATATTGAAAATACTAGCTAATTAATATCCTTCAGCCCTCAACCAATGACTGATGAGAGCCAGTATACAAATACCCAGGCTTTCTCTGTTCTTAGGTGGAATTACTGTAATAGGTTTTTTTTCCCCATAATATTTTATTGTCAAATTGTTTTCCATACAACACCCAGTGCTCTTCCCCATAAGTGCCCTCCACCATCACCACCACCTCATTTCCCCCCTCCCCCTTCCCCTTCAACTCTCAGTTCATTTTCAGCATTCAATAGTCTCTCAAGTTTTACATTCCTCTCTCTCCCCAACTCTCTCTCCCTCCTCTGCTCCCCGATGTTCTCCAATAGGTCTCTCCTGTTTTCCTGTTAGACCTATGAGTGCAGACATACGGTATCTGTCCTTCTCTGCCTGGCTTACTTCGCTCAGCATGACACCCTCAAGGTCCATCCACTTTGCTACAAATGGCCCTATTTCATTGTTCCTCATTGCCATGTAGTACTCCATTGTGTATATATACCACATCTTGATCCATTCATCAGGTGATGGACATTTACGCTCTTTCCATGTTTTGGCTATTGTTGACATTGCTGCTATGAACATTGGGGTACATGTGCTCCTATGCATCAGCATTTCTGTCTCTCTTGGGTAAATCCCCAGCAGTGCTATTGCTGGGTCATAAGGGAGTTCTATGGATAGTTTTTTGAGGAACCTCCACACTGTTTTCCAGAGCAGCTGCACCAGTTTACATTCCCACCAACAGTGTAGGAGGGTGCCCGTCTCTCCACACCCTCGCCAACATCTATAGTCTCTTGATTTGTTCATTTTAGCCACTCTGACTGGCGTGAGGTGCTATCTCAGTGTGGTTTTGATTTGTGTTTCCCTGATGATGAGTGATGTTGAGCATCGTTTTATGTGTCTGTAGGCCATCTGGATGTCCTCTTTGGAGAAGTGTCTGTTCATGTCTTCTGCCCAATTTTTCACTGGATTATTTGTTTTGTGACTGTGAAGTTTGGTGAGTTCCTTGTACATTTTCGATATTAGCCCTTTATCTGATATGTCATTTGCAACTATCTTTTCCCATTCTGTCGGTTGCCTATTAGTTTTCTTGATTGTTTCCTTTGCCTTGTAGAAGCTTTTTATCTTGATGATGTACCAAGGGTTCAGTTTTCCTTTAATTTCCCTTGCCTTTGAGGATGTGTCGAGTAGGAGATCGCTGCAGTGGAGGTCTCGGAGGTTTTTCCATACTTTCTCCTCGAGGGTTTTGATGGTTTCCTGTCTAATATTCAGGTCCTTCAGCCATTTTGAGTTTATTTTTGTGTATGGTGTAAGAGAGTGGTCTAGTTTCATTCTTCTACATGTTGCTGTCCTGTTCTCCGAGCACCACCTGCTAAAGAGGCAG